>WNWK01001764.1:0-252060 GCA_009830355.1 Cherax destructor | reverse complement strand
GGCACGCATAACTGTGATAAACCACCTCAATTACTGGGAACGCTTGAAGTTCCTAAACCTGTACTCCCTAGAACGCAGGCGGGAGAGATACATTATTATATACACATGGAAAATTCTCGAGGGATTAGTACCAAACTTGCACACGAAAATCACTCCTTACGAAAGCAAAAGACTCAGCAGGCGATGTAATATCCTACCTATGAAGAGCAGGGGTGCCACTAGTACGTTGAGGGACAACACAATAAGTGTGAGGGGCCCAAGATTGTTCAACTGCCTCCCAGCATACATCAGGGGGATTACCAACAGACCCCTGGCTGTCTTCAAGCAGGCACTGGACAGGCACCTAAAGTCGGTACGTGACCAGCCAGGCTGTTGTTAGTACGTTGGACTGCGTGCGGCCAGCAGTAACAGCCTGGTTGATCAGGCTCTGGTCCAGCATGAGGCCTGGTCACAGACCGGGCCGCGGGGGCGTTGACCCCTGGAATTCTCTCCAGGTAAACTCCAGGTGATAGGTGGAGTGTAAGGCGTACAATTATTGGGGATTTGATTGAGGTGTATAAATGGAAAAGAGGAATAAATGGGATGTCAATAATTTGGTAAAAGTATCTACGACAGGACTCGCAGCCATGGTATCAAGTTGGAAATATTTAGATTCAGAAAGGATAAGGGAAAGCACTGGTTTGGTAATTGAGTTGTCTATGAGTGGAACAAACTCACCCATCCTGAATTCAGAGTAAAGGCACTGTACTTCCTACCTCCATTCTCACTCATCCTCCAGAGTACAGGCACTGTACTTCTCACCACCAGGACTGTAACCATCCTCACTCATCCTTCAGAGTACAGGCACTGTACTTCCCACCTCCAGAACTGTTAACATCCTCACTCATCCTTCAGAGTACAGGCACTGTATACAACATACCAGATTTTATTTACACAGTTTTTTACATTTATACTTGTAAATGATGTAAATAATACTTTACATAAACTTTTGTAAATAACGTCTTACACTGGTAGGTAAATCACAATTTACACAATTTTGTAAAAATTAATTTATTAGAAACAATAAAGCTTTCTTCCCGGATATAACATTTCAAATTCTTGTATTTCAATCTCGCACTTGAAATTGAAAGGCACTTTGCCAATTCAGGCGACATTTAGGGAGGCCTAGAAAAGCCACAGGCTGAGGAAATATACAAACTATTTAAAGGATCTCACAAGAGAGGCTGAATATAAAACAAAATTTGTTTCCGACATGATGGAAAACGAGAATGATACACGATGGGGAGGGGGGGGGTACAAAAGTACATATACGACAGAGTTCAAATGCATTAGTTGGTCATGCGAGGTGGAACCAAGAGCTGGTGCTCGGTGATGGTGAGTCAAGTCTGATCTTTTCCTCGTTAATGGTGAGTCAAGTCTTATTTACAACATGCAGTTTTTAAGATATTGGGGAGACTCGTAGCCTCGTAGTAGGGTAAATAAAATTGCATAGGGGAAAAAAATGAATGAAAAAATGAGGTTGTTTAAATATTCTTGTCCTGCCACACTATCTTTTATACATACACATATTTAATTCTGTAACATAGTACACGAGGTTTAAAAGATACATTGAAGATACATGAATGTGTTTGATATAAAAAAATGTATGTTTTTGTAGATTTAACGTAAATTATTAGAAAAAGGAGATAAGATTTATATCTCCCAAATGGGTCATTCAATACTAGGAGTGTCGAAGACAGGTCTTACACAATCATTCCCACTTATGTAACCTGGGTTTCTAACTCTCCTGGTTAATAATCCAAACAAAATCTTCTCTTCAGGTATGGGGATCACTGTAGGCACTGCTGGCAGGATCCTTAAGGGGCAGAAGAAGGGAGTGTCTGGGGAGGAAGGTTATCTGGCCTGGGAGAGATTCCCCAATGTCGGCCTCATCAAGGTAACACAATGTTAATTATTATCAGTCATGAGGGTTATGAAGCGCTTGGGGGAATAGGAGGCATTCAGGTTTGATCCAAAGGAAGAGGAACACAGGTCCGATTCTTTAGATCAAGAGCCCTTCACTAACATCAAGGAACTTCTTTTGAGGGCAAGAGCATATTAATCCATGTCAGATTATTAAACAATAAACAATTTTATTTCTTTGCATAGGTTACAATGTGTGAAATCATATAAAGCATGTTGATAGGTACAAAGAAAGTCACTAACATACCTGGACATTTTGGGCAGAATTAAAGAATTAAGTAATTAGATGTGTTTTGGTCGCTTCATGAACCAAAAAAGGTATCCCATATTCCATAAGGCCAGCCCCTTTTACCTCAGTGGTCGCAAAAGGAATAGTATACAGTGCAGTTTAAGTTTGTTATAGTTAAATATTAGCTTTGAAGATTTGAAGCCAATCAGAAGATGCATTAACAGGATATCTCATTTAAACTTATAGTATCTAAATTTCTTTGTTGGTATTGCATATCACTAATAATATGATTGTATATCATCAATAATATGAAATGCTGCCATGTTAACTCACTACCCTATTTTATAATTGAATTCAAACATTTGCCAGACCTACAACTTGGACAAGCAGGTGGCAGATAGTGCTGCCACAGCCACAGCTTTCTTAACTGGGGTCAAAGCTAATTACTACACGCTGGGGGTCAACGGTAAGGTCAAACTGGATGACTGTGAGGCCTCGCTAAAACCGGAGAACAGAGTGGAATCTATCTTGAAATGGGCACAAGATGCCAACAAGGCCACAGGTGAGTCTGCAAACCCAAATCCAAGCCAGTGATCAGCAAAGTTTGGTAAACCCAGACTGTGCCACTACCCTGATCTCCAAGACAGTCTGAGATTTATTAAACACACCCATCATGTAGGATGGTTTTCCCTGTCATGCTCCTTATTGCGGATATTTGTCCCATCATACTGCTTCATTTAGGATGATTTTTGTTGCTCCTTTATGCAGGATGGTTTTCTTGTCATTCTTCATGCAGGATGGTTTTCCTGTCATACTCCTTCATGCAGAATGACCCAAAAAATGACACATTCATCATCCATTTAGTAGCTGTCATGCCAGAAGTGCACAGACATGACTGACCCTCTGAACTGCAACATTCCCACCTCACCTTCAATGCTACAATTATTATTTGTTTATCCATGTATTTAGTATAATGACATCTTGTTTCCTGGGTCTCCTCGAAGGGTAGCAACTGCAGAAAAAAATTGTTTCCTCATTAAAATCATCTTTTAGTGAGCTATATACAACATTGTGAAATGAACACCATTCTGTGATGTAGCTTCTCTACCCATCTCTTTCTGTATTTTATTTTATGTTCACAAGGAGGTGCTAAACTGGCGAGGGTTGTTGACCACCAAGGAAATGGAGATAATCAGGCTTGATCTGAGGAAGGGAAGAACAGCTGCAATTCCTTGGATCAAGGGCCTTTTGTCACTGAAGATATGCACCACCTTGAAGGGGTATTATCTACATAAGCATGCCGTCAACCTGGCTTCCGGATGTCCCAGTTATTGTACACTATTACTCTTGACAAATCGATTATCACCACATCCTGGACCTCACTGCCCAACATGATCCTTAAATTGCACCAGTATTGGTTCTTCCCATCTATTTGTATATATTCTATACCTTTGTTGTACACCTGTAGGTTAGGAGTGGAACGTCATGCAGTTCTTTTTTTACATAGTACGTAATATTTTATGATCATTTCTTTGGAATCAGTTATATTTCTTCTTTAGTAACAAGAACACAGGGCCCCGTGGCCTGGCTGGCAAAACTCTTACTTCACACGCTGAGGGCCTGGGTTCGATTCCCAGCAGGGGTGGAAACATTCGACGCGTTTCCTGTTCACCTAGCAAGTAGGTACCTGGGTGTTAGTCGACTGGTGTAGGTCACATCATGGAAGACAAGATTAGGACCCCAATGGAAATAAGACAGTCCCTCGATGATGCACTGCCTTTCTTGGGTTATCCTGGGTGGCTAACCTTCCAGGGTTAAAAATCCAAACAAAATCTTACCTTGACAGTTCTCTAATCTCTGCAAGGTCCAATATGCCTGTTTATATAATTTGTTGCAAAATAGTACTATAAGCCGTTCAGCAAGTACAATAAAGCACATTATAATACAGTACTTGTGGCTGATTTTTTAATCTATTACTTTGTAAACAGCTTATTAATATAATAACTTTCTTGGCTAACAGAATATTGGAGCTAGTTCTTGGAGCCAATATGTGCTTTGTAATCTTTTGGCTATGTACTTCCCACAGAATGTGCATGTGGTGCTTAATTATAAACCCAACTAATGTCTTTGGTAGGTGTGGTGACAACAGCTCAGGTAACACATGCAACACCTGCTGGTCTGTATGCTAAGACTTCCAACCGTAAGTGGCAGTGTGACACAGCCATCATGAAAGCGGGATCAGATGCTCTCAGATGCAAGGACATTGCTCGCCAGCTGGTTGAAGATGAACCTGCCATCAACATGAAGGTAAGTAAGTGATTAAATTTTCATTCATGATTTGTATACATACTGATTATATCAGTCTGGGCTATAGGCATTAATTTTTTTCAACACACCTGCTGGTTCCTGCTCAGGTAGGAGACCCCCCCTCCCCTCTCCCCAAAAAAATCACCTTCATTCATTTACTGCCCACAGGATGGGCAAGGAGTGCATAATAAAGATATTAAACTGAAAGATCATTCATTTAACCCACAACAGCACAGTTCAGATGGCTCTCCGAACTGCAACGCCTGCAAAGTGCAGCCACTGTACTTCCCACATCCAGTGTATTTAAGGAGAATGTATATATTTATATAGGAAAATATAAGAACATAAGAATAGAGGAGTGCTGAAGTAGGCCTACTGGTTCATGCTAGGCAGGTGTTACTAGCACTCACCACTGCTGCTCATGTACCAGTCCAATTTATTTTTAACGCTACCAATTTTTCTTGCTTCTTAGATGTGTAGTTGAAGTAATTTGTAGAAATCTTAGAAAAACTATGACAAAACAAAATAAACAATGGACCCACACTGGCAAACACCTGTATTTTAATACAGAAATGTTAGATGTACATTTAGATATTGTATCATAAGGAAGAAAAATGGAAATATTTAACATTGACTATTATTTCTAGGGTAAATCCACATGAGGTACAGTATTACCTATATGTATGTATGTATGTATGTTTACTTGTATCTGTGTCCCCTCAGAACTATTTTACAAATTAATACTATCTGTAAAATAGTTAGTAGATTTCCTATAAGAAGCTTATCTTCACTTCAATGTTTGCAGGTTATTATGGGTGGAGGTCGGCAGGAGATGGGGGAACCACTGGAATCAGGAGCTGAGGAAGTATGTATACGTACTGATGGTAGGAACCTGGTGCAGGAGTGGAAGAACTCCAAGGCTGCCCAGGGCAAGAACTACACATACATCACCACCACTAGAGAACTACGCTCAGTCAACACTCAGAATGCTGAATACATCATGGGTAACTACCATTACAGTAGATGTATACAGTATTGACAGATGAAGAATTAGACACTTTTAATATATGTGTACGTATCTATTTAAATTTAATTAAAAAAGCCTCTGGTTGGCAAAGTCTTCAAAAAAAAAAAACTGTTGTACATGTTTAATTTCTCATGAGATGCCCTTCAAGGGGAGAGGGTGCCTTGATGATGGTGAAGGGCTCTTGATCCAGCTAATTGGAGCTACTCTCTCCTTGGATCAAACATGATTTAGTAAACCAGATTAAGGTTAATATGCATTTGTTTTAAATTTTGCCTTAGACATTTATCTTTATTAATAATAAAAATTAATAAAATGTCATTTCACTCTTATTCATGACCTGGAGTTTACCTGGACTAGCGAAGTCAGTTTATAATTCGGCTAAAACATGTTATTGTGTTGTTAAAACTTGTTTGGTACTGTTATTTTGTTGTTACAACCTGTTTGGTACATTTATTGTGTTGCCACAATGTTTGGCACTGTTATTGTGTTGTCACAATCTGTTTGGCACTGAGCAGCTTTCAGTGATTTCTCAGACCACAATATTTTTTAGGTGACTTGTAGCTTATTGGTAGAGCCTTCATTTGGTAACTGAAAGAACGCAGGATCAGTTTCTGGGTAAGATGACACACATGGACAAGTCTCCTTACATCTGTTGCTCCTATTCACATAGCAGTAAATGGGCACCTAGGTGTTAGATGACTGTTGTGGATGGCACCCAAGGGAATGGGGACTCTAGTGGAAATAAGATATATACTACCTGGCTTTGTTGGGTTAGCCTGGGATAATAACCTTCCTAGGTCAAATAACCCTAATGATGTCTTCTTTTTTTAGGTTTGTTTGGAGACATACATGTGCCATATGAGGTGGATAGGAACACAAGCTTGGATGGAACTCCATCCATAAAGGAGATGGTTGAGGTTGCACTCAGAAGACTCAAGAAAGATGAGGATGGGTTTTTCCTAATGGTAAATGGAATATCACATTTGCTTTATAATTACTGCTCATTATTTAGCATCCACTTAGGTTCAGAAATCTTGATAAAAATAAATTCTTATATCAGTTAAAGTAAAGATTAATGTTAGTACAACATTACAGATGTACGTATAATGATATACATACAATATACGTACGTATATATATACAATGATAGTCCCACAAATGTGGTACAGTAGTCCACAGTATAAAGAATTTCAGATTTTAATTACAAATGAATGTTCTCAAAATGAATACAGATACCTGCTTTTGTGTGCTGCAAAATAATGCTAAAAATAAAATCATTACCTTAGAAAACCTTTGTAATTTTTCACAGGAATAACTTGTCAGTGGATGGGTCTATGAAAGATAAGATCAAAAAAATAATTTGATGAGAGGAAAAAAAAGTTTGGTGCCTTGTTGAGGTATCTGTGGAGACAAAGAACTTTATCCATGGAGGCAAAAGTGGGAATATTTACCAGGGTATAGTGGCAAGAAAAACTGATGTGAGTGTGAAACATGGGGTTTAAATGTTGCAGCAACGAGGAGGGTGAGGCAGAGATGTTGTGATTGAGGGCAGTGTGGGGGATAGATATTATGCAGGAGAATTTGGAGCTTGGAGATTGAAAGGTTTGAGGTTAAAAGAAAAAAAAGTAGCTGAGAACTGAGAAGGGGTTGTTGAGCTGGTTTGGGCAAAATTGAATGACTAGGAGGGTATGTGAATCTAGGGTGGAGGGAAGGAGGGGTAGGGGTCATCACAGAAAGCATTGGAACGATGGGGTAAAGGAGGTTTAGAGTGCTAGGGGCTTGAACATCCATCGTGCATATGAGTGCATTAGATCAGAGTGGAGGCAGATAATCTGTTTGTGACTTGATAAAGCCCACTGTGTTAGTAAAACATTGTCAATAAACGAACACATTATTCTTCATTTTATCTTTTTCCATGAATGTTGAAAATACATTTTAATCTCTGTTTAAAAATTACAGTATTCTTGACAATAACTGATGGTAGAACTGCAGATGTTAATGACCTGCACTCAGTTGCTAGGCTTCATACATAACTCACAAACTAAAACATAGTATGTGTCATTCAAAATGTTAATTGGTAGGCTTTAAACATAAATTAATTAAAATAGTCTGTGCCAGTAAATGTTAAATGACTTCATTGACAGGTTGAAGGAGGCAGGATTGACCACGGGCTTCACTGGGGCCAGCCACGACGAGCGCTAGAGGAGTTGCTGGCCATGGAGGAGGCACTGGAAGCAGCATTGAAAATGATCAACTTGGAGGAGACACTGGTGGTAGTCACAGCAGATCACTCTCATGTTATAACTATGAACGGTTATCCTGACAGAGGCAACAATATTCTTGGTATGATAGTGTTATCACTTTCATCCTTAGGTAGTTTTCGTTATTTGTTTGAAATTAGATGATAAATTAAAAAATTAAATACAGTGGACCCCTGGCTAACGAACACCCCGGAAATCGTACAATTATGTAAGTATAATATTGTAAGTGCTTGTGGAAGTGTATTTTTGGGGGTCTGAAATAGACTAACCTACGTGATATTATTTCTTAAGGAAGTACAGTGGACTTCCCGGTGTTCGTCCATTTTTCGTAACAGAATACTGTTCAAGTGCCATTACCAACCGAATTTATTCCCTTAAGAAATAATGTAAAGTAGACTAGTCCTTTTAGACCCCCAAAACTACACTTATAAAAGCATTTAAAAAATAAACTTACATAAAAGGGTGTGTTTTGAGCAGGACGAACACCGGGGGTCCACTGTAAATTCGTTCGGTAATGGCACTTGAGCAGGCTTCTGGAATGAATTTTGTTTGTTAGCCGGGGGTCCACTGTATTGACATATCATGAAAAATATGGAAAATACATGTAGTATATAAAAATATATATTTCAGTGGGAGCAGGGTAATATTTGTGAAGGGATTCAGGGAACCGGTTAGCCAGACTTGAGTCCTGGAGGTGGAAAGTACAGTGCCTGCACTTTAAAGGAGGGGCTTGGGATATTGGCTGTTTGGAGTGACATCTGAACTGTCATATCAGTGCACCTCTGCAAAGACAGTGATTATGTGTGAATGGTGGGGAAAGTATTGAATGATGGTGAAAGTGTTTCTTTCTTTTTTGGGGTCACCCTGCCTCAGTGGGAGATAGCCAGCTTATTGAAAAAAAAAATTATATTTTTTTAAATTTCTCATTGTAATTAACAATTACTGGTGATTTATGTAATTTATCCAGAGTACTATTTTAGGTACATATGTGTATCTTCCTCTTGTATAGCTCAACCTGTGTAGTTTAGTTTCTTCTTATTTTTTAAATCATAATTTACTGCAAGCATGTGTGCACATGTGTATATGTACAAGGTATAAGCATATATAGTATGATAATTTTCTATATGCTGTATATACAGGAGGGCCCAGTTTTTACGGTTGTTAGGTTCCTGACCCCTGGCGATAAGTGAAAATCACCAGCTGGTGGAAAATAGTTTTTTCAACATTCAAATGCATCTAAAGCACCTGTATAGGCTTATGTCAAGTGAATTTCCAGATTTGTAAGTAAGAGTTTAAAACATGAATTTAGTGCAGCTATTTCAGTAATAAATTTTATTGATATTATATGTAACTAAGCTGTTTATGTTAACATCATAAATTTCAGCATTTGGCAGTAGGCATATCACAGTAACATACATGTATCTAAATTATTTTGTATCAATATGTCATGTTTCTCTAGGAATAAGAGTTTCAGAGAACTGCTTCTTATGAGTCAACTAATACATATGACAGCAGATTGCCCATGGTTATATACACAGTGTTTAAGATTGCCAATCTAATAACATTATTAATAATTCATCTTGTATGATTCAATTGCAGTAATTACAGACAAATAGTTGGTTATAGTTTGGGTATTCATCAGAGAGTAAATTTCTTTAAAAATCCAATGAAAATTTTATGAATAAGGCTGCAACATGAACATTTACCAATTTAACATTAGATATCATGTTAGTGTTATTTAATGATTCACGTTATCCTAGGTATTTAACTTAAGATATTGTATTCATTGCATGTTTATAAAATAAGTACCGTAATAATATTGGTAGAATTACTGACACTATGTTAACCGGACTTGAGTCCTGGAGATGGGGAAAAAGCACTTTAAAGGAAGGGTTTGGGATATTGGCTGTTTGGAGAGACATCTAAACTGTTGTATCTGAGTGCCTCTGCAAAGACTGTAATTATGTATGAATGATACTGAAAGTGTTGAACAATAATGAAAGTTTTTTCTTTCTTTTTGGGTTTTTCTTTCTTTTTGAGTTACCCTGCCTCGGTGGGACTCAGCTAAAAAAAATATTTGGTAAAAAGAAACAAGTGCAACTAATGTTCCTGGAGAGCGAAACATTGCCACAATAAAATGTCGCATTAGTTGCACTTTTGTCTTTTTACTTGACAAAGTATCCACACATTCACACATAAAAACACATCTAAACTATTTGTATTGATACATTAAACCATTATTAATGATGTGTATGTACTTGATAAGGTGTTGTGATGAATGATGACGTGGAAGACCATATGCCCTTCACAACTCTCATGTTTACTAATGGTCATGGCTTCAACTATACCTGGAATGGAGAAAAAGTGAGTATGTCTGCCCTGGTAGCTGAGATACCAGTGGTAGGATTATGGTAGAGAAATATGGTGCAAAGCTGATAAGGGGTAAGTTTATTTAGGTACAGGTACACTTAAGTACAGTGGTCCCTCGGTTTTTGTGCATCTCCAAACTCGAACATTTATGTAAGTGTATTTTCGTAAGTGCTGTTGCAAGTGTATTTTTGGGGGTCTGAAATAGACTAACCTACGTGACATTATTTCTTAAGGAAGTAAATTCGTTCGGTAATGGCACTTGAGCAGCATTCTGGAACGAATTTTCGGCGAAAACCGAGGGACCACTGTACAGTTATCATACCTAGTAACATGTGTAAATTAAATTACCTAAAATAACCCCCCAAAAAAGTCAGACAAAGTACTTTATTTCCATTGGGGTCCTTGATAATGATACATTTGCAGAGGAACTTTATTGAGAGTTTTTTTGTCGCCAAGCTTCTTCAGTTAATTGACTGGCTGAAGATACAGGCAAAATGTTTCAGTAAAGTTCTCTGCATTTGTGTGTTTATCACCCTGAAGGATTACGGTATGTTGTACTTTTGGTAAACAAAGTTCCCCAAGCCATAGGCCAGACTGGAAAAAAAACAGTAACTTATTCATAGTACTGCAGGACAGCATAACAAATCTGGAGTCACAAGTTGCTTTATATATTTAGTAACTTTATATTTTTCAGATTCTATATTGTATCTGTTTTTCATACAGTATTTTGCCTCAAATGATTGTGGGGTCTGGAGTAATGGTTAGTAGGTTAATGGTTTTAAAAATATTGACTACTCTAGGGTAATTAATGCTGCATTCAACCTTTTTATCACCAAACAAGAATAATTTAATGCCTAAAAAAAGAAAGGGAGTCAAGTAAACTTTCAGCATACATCACAAAATTTTAATAATGCACTTGTAAACAAACCACGGAACAGGTCGAGATTGAACCCGTGACAAGTGAGTTTCAGGACTCAACTGGCCATGGGTTCAATCCCCTCCCCTTCCATGGTTTATTTTTTCAGCATATACACTGAAAGAAATACAGCCCTCAGTGTATATGCATATCTTTTGGATTTTTTTTTTTTTTTTTTTTTTTTTTTTCAACAAGTCGGCCGTCTCCCACCGAGGCAGGGTGACCCAAAAGAAAATCCCCAAAAGAAAAAACTTTCATCATCATTCAACACTTTCACCACACTCATACATAATCACTGTCTTTGCAGAGGAGCTCAGATACTACAGCTGAGAAAAGTCCCTCCCAGCTGTCACTATCTCAGACCCCTCCTTTAAAGTGCAGGCATTGTACTTCCCATTTCCAGGACTCAAGTCCAACTAAATCAATTAACTGGTTTCCCTGAATCCCTTCACACAATGTTACCCTGCTCACACTCCAACAGATCGTCATGTCCCAAAAACCATTCGTCTCCATTCACTCCTATCTAACACGCTCACACATGCTTGCTGGAAGTCCAAGCCCTCGCCCACAAAACCTCCTTTACCCCTTCCCTCCAACCTTTTCTAGGACGACCCCTACCCCGCCTTCCTTCCCCTACAGATTTATACGCTCTCCAAGTCATTCTACTTTGATCCATTCTCTCTAAATGACCAAACCACCTCAACAACCCCTCTTCAGCCCTCTGACAAATACTTTTAGTAACTCCACACCTTCTCCTAATTTCCACATTCCGAATTTTCTGCATAATATTTACACACACATTGCCCTTAGACAGGACATCTCCACTGCCTCCAGCCTCCTCCTCGCTGCAGCATTTGCAACCCATGCTTCACACCCATATAAGAGTGTTGGTACCACTATACTTTCGTACATTCCCTTCTTTGCCTCCATGGATAACGTTTTTGTCTCCACAGATACCTCAATGCACCACTCACCTTTTTCCTTCATCAATTCTATGGTTAACCTCATCCTTCATAAACCCATCTGCTGACACATCAACTCCCAAATATCTGAAAACATTTACTTCTTCCATAATCCCTCTCTCCAATGTGATATCCAATTTTCTTTATTTAAATCGTTTGATACCCTCATCACCTTACTCTTATCTATGTTCACTTTTAACTTTCTACCTTTACACACTCTCCCAAACTCGTCCACTAACCTTTGCAACTTTTCTTTAGAATCTCCCATAAGCACAGTATCATCAGCAAAAAGTAACTGTGTCAACTCCCATTTTGCATTTAATTCTCCATAATTTAATCCCACCCCTCTCCCCAACACCCTAGCATTTACTTCTTTTACAACCCCATCTATAAATATATTAAACAACCATGGTGACATTACACAACCCTGTCTAAGACCTACTTTTACCGGAAGTAATCTCCCTCTCTCCTACACACCCTAACCTGAGCCTCACTATCCTCATAAAAACTCTTTACAGCCTTCAGTAACTTACTACCTATTCCATACACTTGCAACATTTGCCACATTGCTCCCCTATCCACTCTATCATATGCCTTTTCTAAATCCATAAATGCAATAAAACTTCTCTACCTTTATCTAAATACTGTTCACATATATGCTTCACTGTAAACACTTGATCTACACATCCCCTACCCACTCTAAAGCCTCCTTGCTCATCTGCAATCCTACTCTCTGTCTTACCTCTAATTCTTTCAATAATAACCCTGCCATACACTTTACCTGGTATACTCAGTAAACTTATTCCCCTATAATTTTTACACTCTCTTTTATCCCCTTCCCTTTATATAAAGGAACTATACATGCTCGCTGCCAATCCCTAGGTACCTTCCCTCTTTCACATTTATTAAACAAAAATACCAACCACTCCAGCACTATATCCCCCTGCTTTTAACATTTCTGTCATGATTCCGTCAATTCCAGCTGCTTTACCCCCTTTCATTCTACGTAATGCCTCACGCACCTCCCCCACACTCACATCCTGCTCTTCTTCACTCCTAAACGATGTTGTACCTCCCTGGCCAGTACATGAAATTATCGCCTCCCTCTTTTCATCGACATTTAAAAGTTCCTCAAAATATTCCCGCCATCTACCCAATACCTCCAGCTCCCCATCTACTAACTCCCTACTCTGTTTTTAACTGACAAATCCATTCGATCCCTAGGCTTTCTTACCTTGTTTATCTCACTCCAAAATTTTTCTTGTTTTCAGCAAAATTTCTTGACAGAGCCTCTCCCGTTCTTTCATCCGCTCTTCTTTTGCACTCTCTCACCACTCTCTTCACCTTTCTTTTACTCTCCATATACTCTGCTCTTCTACTAACACTTCTGTTTTGTAAAAACCTCTCATAAGCTACCTTTTTCTCTTTATCACACCCTTTACTTCTTCATTCCACCACTCACTCCTCTTTCCTCCTGCACCCACCCTCCTATAACCACAAACTTCTGCCCCACATTCTAATACTGCATTTTTAAAACTATCCCAACTTTCTTCAACCCCCCCACTACTCCTACTTGCACTAGCCCACCTTTCTGCCAATAGTTGCTTATATCTCACCCTAACTTCCTCCTCCCTTAGTTTATACACTTTTACCTCTCTCTTACTTGCTGTTGCCATTTTCCTTTTGTCCCATCTACCTTTTACTCTAACTGTAGCTACAACCAAATAATGATCTGATATATCCGTTGCCCCTCTATAAACATGTACATCCTGAAGCCTACTCATCAACCTTTTATCCACCAATACATAATCCAACAAACTACTTTCCTTACGTGCTATATCATACCTTGTATATTTATTTATCCTCTTTTTCATAAAATATGTATTACTTATTACCAAACCTCTTTCTACACATAGCTCAATTAATGGCTCCCCATTTACATTTACCCCTGGCACCCCAAATTTACCTACTACTCCATCCACAACATTTTTACCCACTTTAGCATTAAGATCCCCAACCACAATTACTCTCTCACTTGGTTCAAAACTCCCCACACACTCACTCAACATTTCCCAAAATCTCTCTCTCTCTCTACACTTCTCTCTTCTCCAGGTGCATAAACACTTACTATAACCCACTTTTCACATCCAACCTTTATTTTACTCCACATAATCCTTGAATTTATACATTTATATTCCTTCTTTACCTGCCATAACTGATTATTCAACATTATTGCCACTCCTTCTTTAGCTCTAACTCTATTTGAAACCCCCGATCTAATCCCATTTATTTCTCCCCACTGAAACTCTCCTACCCCCTTCAGCTTTGTCTCACTTAAAGCCAGGACATCCAGCTTCTTTTCATTCATAACATCTACAATCATCTCTTTCTTATCATTCGCACAACATCCACGCACATTCAAACATCCCACTTTGACGATTTTCTTCTTCTTCTTTTAGTAAGCTATACAGGAAAAGGGGTTACTAGCCCATTGTTCCCGGCATTTTAGTTGACTTTTACAACACGCATGGCTTACGGAGGAAAGATTCTTATTCCACTTCCCCATGGATATGAAAGGGAAAAGCAATAAGAACAAGAACTATTAAGATAAAATAAAAGAAAACTCAGATGAGTGTGTATACAATAAACGTGTACATGTTTGCGTAGTGTGACCTAAGTGTAAGTAGAAGTAGCAAGACGTACCTGAAATCTTGCATGTTTATGAGACAGAAAACAGACACCAGCAATCCTACCATCATGTAAAACAGTTTCAGGTTTCTGTTTCACAGTCACCTGGCAGGATGGTAGTACCTCCCTGAGTGGTTGCTGTCTACCAACCTACTACACATCTTTTGGATATACATACTATATTGAATGCGAGTGTTTTGTACATTGTTGTATGTAAAGGCTTTTGCATATTTTATGTGTATTTATATACTTAATGTTATAATTATTACCCAGGTATATTCTTTTAAAATTTTATTAATTTTTGTTACAAGATGACATTAACGAAAATATATTAATGCAATTTGTTGTTTATTCCAAGGTAATGCGACGAAACTTATCAGGGGTTGATACAACTGACTCAAATTTTGAGGCACTGGCTGCTGTCCCTACTTCCCCAGGCTCAGAGACTCATGGAGGGGAAGATGTTGGAGTATATGCCATAGGTATAATGTAGATTTATTACTTCATTTATTTTTCTACTTTTTGATTTGCTGGAAAATTGGATTTTGTGTGGTATTCTACATTGTGCTGCTGCTTTGTGATGTTCTGCCTGCTATAATGCAAGATAACTAGTTTTGTAAAAAAAAAAATTAACAAAATAACTGTAGCTAGAATGATTCACACCTAACCTACAAATTAAAATGAAAACTAGATGGCTTGCTACTTAATAATAGTCTATGGCTGACCAAAACAGTTGTTCATTTTTAATTTGTGGCTTAGTTATTAACCTGATTCTGTACTGTTTTGTACTGTATAAGTTAAGGTTTCTTGCTGTAGATTATTATTAATAAATTCGTGTGAATGTGCTAAAGCCATTAAGATCATTCAATACCTGGGGAATGAGAGGTAAGTAAGTTTGAGTGAAGTAAGTTGATAGTAACTACAGTTATTTGGATCACATGCCCATCACTAAGCATGAAGACACCCCTTCCTTGAAGCATCCTTCCTGTAGAGGATACTATTTGTCCAGTCAGTGTTAAATAATTTTTGTTGCTATTAATCTCTGCTAAGTCTCAAACTAAGCATTTTTGTCCTGAGCTCATTTGGCAAATAATGTTCACTCATCCAACCTTATTATTGTAGTTGGCCTTTCCTGGGTGCTGTATGACCAGGCCCACTGAATATAATAATTATAGTAATTCAGCTGGTGGCAGGGTTGTCATTTGTATCATTGTAAAAAAGCTGTTAATTTTGTTCAGTGATAACACTGCAGTTCAAGCATGATTATTCCCAAAACAGTTTTATGAAAATATTTCATCTTGCAGGTCCAATGGCTCACCTCTTCCATCGAGTTCATGAACAGAACTATGTGGCTCATGTGATGGCCTATGCATCATGTATTGGTCCTTATGAGAATGACTGTGAGCGTCCAGTACAAAGACCAGAAAATGTCTACAAGCATGTTAAAGACCTCAGTAAGAAAAACATAAGTTCAGGTGGAGCCCCGGTAGCTGCATGTTCTGTAGCACTAGTGTCTATCACACTGGCTTATGTTACCAGACTTTTGAGGTGCTGAGGGTAAGCTTTGGCGTGTCTAGATGCACTTTTATTATGATTATATTTAGTATTTATTTTACTAAGCAAGGAAGAGATTTTTTCATTCAAATTTATCCCAAGCTGAAATTGGTAATATTTACAGAATTTTGTTAGTGTAATTCATGCTAAGTTTCTTTTTAAAATTATTATTTTTCACAATAGGTTTATATACTGGTAATAGCCTTACTGTTAAAAATAATACATTTAAGAAACAAAATTGTTACACACAGTTGATTTTTTAACACTAGCAAGTAAAATCTGTTGAAATAAAATTACATCTATATAGTTTAATTCAGCAAATGTAAAGCCTCTCAAGTACAGTATATAATGATTTCCAGGCTTTAGAAGTGGAGCCATTGGGAGTGGCAATTTAGCATTGTTTTTCTCGGTGGTTGAGTGTTTGACTCCCACCCGAAAGAACCTGATTCAGTCCTAGTGAGGCAAGATTGATGGTCAAGTGTTTAATTCACAACCAAAAGAGCCCACTTCTGTGGTCATCTCCTAACACCTGCCCCTGTTCATATAGCAGTACCTACTTTAGGAGTTGGTTGCATGGTGTTTGTCACATACTAGGAAAGAAGACCTAAAGACTGCATTGGAAAAATGCAACATTGCTTGGCTTCATTGGAGGTACTTTGATGCCAGTGAAAGGCTCTTGGATATGCCTTTCTTTTCCATGGATCAAATCTGATCGTCTCATTCTCCAAAATGCTGTATGACCTCAGGGTTGTACAGCACCCCAATGAAGTAAAAAAATAGCCTTGGTTATCCTTGAGTTATTATTCCTCTAGGGTGAATAATCCAAAGAAAGTCTCCTTTCCAACTGGTGAGTGATGCATATGTAAATAAGCCATTGAGCAATAATTATTGTCTGATAGGCTGGATCCTTCAAACCAGACACTGCTTTAAATATTTTTTTTATTTTTGTTACATATTTAAATTGTTTAGTACAGTAAGAGCTAATAATTCTGAACATTCTTTGAGCTTTATGGATTTTTCTGTGAATATAATAATAATTAGCTTCATGGGGGAAAGTAAAATACAGTGAAGGTATTTTGCAAATCTTATTCAATATGTATACATCTTGGTGATGAAATAAAAGTAGCTTGGTTCTGTGTCTCATGGTTCAGTTGACAACACACTCACCTCACACACTTAATATCCATGGTTCAATCCCTGGCATGAGTGGAAATGGACATGTTTCCTTACACCTGTTGTTCCTGTTTCCTTAGCAGTAAGTAGGTACCTGGTGTGGGTCTCATCCTGGGGGACAAGATTGAAAAGGACCCCAATGGAAATAAGACAAACAGTCCTTGATGATACACTGACTTTATTGGGTTATCCTGGGTGGCTGACCCTCCAGGTTAAAAAGCTGAAGAAAATCTTACAGTACCACTGCTATACATAAAGTGTATTCTCAAAATTAGTGTACATATAGGTTTGGAACTGCTCAGTACAGTATGTATATTGAGAAATATATATTATGTGTAATATATAAATACTTTTATATTTTTTATGATAGAGTAACATATATAAGACACTAGCTATATAAGAATTGTGGCTTACTCTCCTGAATTGTACTGTACATCAGTACCTGCTGAGGTAGACATACAGTATTATAATTTATCAAGGAAACATTCTAGCATGAATGGCTTCGTTAGACCTGGCAAAATGTTTTCTCAATAAAATATCTTAACACTGAGCATGTGTCTTGTTTCACATGTTTTGGTAAACTGTACCAAATCTTTCCTAGACACAAGTTGTAGAAGCTTTGTTTGGGATGATGTTTTGCTGTCTAGAGTTTTCATCAAGTTACAGCATTTAATAACTTGATAAAAGCTCTACATAGAGAAAAATGTCCCAATAAATATTTTTGTAACGTGTGTTTTCTTCACCGTTGTTGGCATTTTCCATTTTGATCCACTAGTATCTGTTGTAGAGCTTGTTGGAAAATAGTTTAAGCCAGAAAATGGTTTTAATTCATTAGTTGGTTAATTTTTACCAGAGGACTCTTACAGCAAATAGAGAATTTTATTAGTATGACATTGCATCTACATGAGGCTTTATTGTGTACCTCCTTGTACATGATAAAGCCTCATGTAGGTGACACTTCACATCAATAAAGATATGTTGCTGTGTTTTCTGATCACTTGTTGGCTGTTATACTACAAACTTTTTCTGCTAATATGTATAGAATTTTAATTACAGTAATGAAATTATTATTAATTATTAAATAATAATTATAGTTGGTAGTTTAGTGATTGTATTACTGTACTACAGTAGTGTTAGATATATTATTTTCTTATACTGTGTGTTGTATTCTGTTGGTTGTATGTTTTGTCTGACACTTGTAGTGAAGGTGTTGCAATATAATCCCTTGTTCCAGAAAATTTGAGCTACACCTCTCCTTCCTTGGCTCAAACCTGATCACCTCAGGCATTGTATGACCCCTATGGGTTTAGCGCTTCCACATGGATATATGAATATAAAGTACTGTATGATATGCAATATATACTAGTCTCAACTGAGAAAGTGAAATTGGTTTTCCTGTATCCTAGCCAGACTCAGAACAATATTAGTCTAACTCTGCAGACCGGAGATGCACATTTCCTGCATTACTTTGAGACTAATAAACAATTAAAATACACATTTCATTAAAACAACAAAGAATATTTTACAAATAATATAAACACAAAAGGATTAAGTCCCAGTGTTTGTCTTATTGGGTTGCCCAATTTTTAATCTAGATAATGCATAAATGAGTGCCCCATAACAAATGTAAAAAAGAATTGTATTGGTTACCTAAATAAAAATATGGGAACCTAATAAAGAAAACAAGAAACAGCTGTACTGTGGTAATAGTGCTTCCCATTAATAATATTAATACTAATGGGTAATTAGGTCTTTATCAAGACTGCATGACCCATATGGGTTTGGTGCTTCTTTTATATATATGCATCTTGAAGAGGGGTGCCTTGATGCTGGGCTCTTAATCCAAGGAATTGGAGCTACCTTTACATTCCTTGTATTAAACTTGATAACCTATTCCCTAAGTGCTATATGACCCCTATAGGTTCAGTGCTTTAAGAATATATTTATCTTTTATTTCCATTGCTAGTGCTGTATGACCTCTGTGGTTTAGCGCTTCTTTTTTATTATAATAATAATCCATTGCTAGTGAAATACTTGATCCAGGCCATTGGAGATGTCCTCTCAAACAGATCATACCTAATTACCTCCCATTCCCCAAGTGGTGTATGATTTCTATGGGTTTAGAGTTTCCATGTGAGAATATTAACTTACACTTTAATTCTTTTATTTATGATAATTACATTTGCAAAGGTTAGTGGACGAGTTTGGGAGAGTGTGTAAAGGTAGAAAGTTAAAAGTGAACATAGATAAGAGTAAGGTGATGAGGGTATCAAACGATTTAAATAAAGAAAAATTGGATATCACATTGGAGAGAGGGATTATGGAAGAAGTAAATGTTTTCAGATATTTGGGAGTTGATGTGTCAGCAGATGGGTTTATGAAGGATGAGGTTAACCATAGAATTGATGAAGGAAAAAAGGTGAGTGGTGCATTGAGGTATCTGTGGAGACAAAAAACGTTATCCATGGAGGCAAAGAAGGGAATGTACGAAAGTATAGTGGTACCAACACTCTTATATGGGTGTGAAGCATGGGTTGCAAATGCTGCAGCGAGGAGGAGGCTGGAGGCAGTGGAGATGTCCTGTCTAAGGGCAATGTGTGGTGTAAATATTATGCAGAAAATTCGGAATGTGGAAATTAGGAGAAGGTGTGGAGTTACTAAAAGTATTTGTCAGAGGGCTGAAGAGGGGTTGTTGAGGTGGTTTGGTCATTTAGAGAGAATGGATCAAAGTAGAATGACTTGGAGAGCGTATAAATCTGTAGGGGAAGGAAGGCGGGGTAGGGGTCGTCCTAGAAAAGGTTGGAGGGAAGGGGTAAAGGAGGTTTTGTGGGCGAGGGCTTGGACTTCCAGCAAGCATGTGTGAGCGTGTTAGATAGGAGTGAATGGAGACGAATGGTTTTGGGACATGACGATCTGTTGGAGTGTGAGCAGGGTAACATTGTGTGAAGGGATTCAGGGAAACCAGTTAATTGATTTAGTTGGACTTGAGTCCTGGAAATGGGAAGTACAATGCCTGCACTTTAAAGGAGGGGTCTGAGATAGTGACAGCTGGGAGGGACTTTTCTCAGCTGTAGTATCTGAGCTCCTCTGCAAAGACAGTGATTATGTATGAGTGTGGTGAAAGTGTTGAATGATGATGAAAGTTTTTTCTTTTTGGGGATTTTCTTTCTTTTTGGGTCACCCTGCCTCGGTGGGAGACGGCCGACTTGTTGAAAAAAAAAAAAAAAATTACATTTCCGAGACACTTATAAATTAGTAAAATTTGTTTCTTGTATAACACTGGGTTTGCATATTGCAAATGCACAAACTATTGTTTCTGGACTTCTCTGTTACTTTATCGCTCACTTGTGACTTGACAATGGCCCAGGATGTACTGAAAAGTTAATAGAAATTTCCTCTCTTAAGTGGGGGTTAATTGTGAATTGTTCCGCCGGCATTGTGACTTTCCATGCTTTAATTATATGTTCGGTTTTTAATAGGCCAAAAGAGAGGTGACAAGATTGGAGAAGAGAAGGACCAAGGTAGGAGAGAGCAGTGGGTCGACATGAAGAGAAGGTAAGAAAGGGTAAGTGACCTCACAATTTTGGCTGGGGTTTTAAGGGTACTTGGTCACAAAGTGATGATTTATTTTTCGTTTTGGTTACCCCATGTGCTTTACTGTGAAATTTACCTTAAACCTCGGTAATATTAATACTGATTTGAATTATGTATATATTTTAAATTGATTGTTTAATGGGGGTTTAAGGCCTATTGACTGCAGTAGGGTCATTAAGGCTGACAAGAATGCCTGAATCAATAAAACGTATTAAAGTAATCTGTGTGTATGTATAAGCTGACATAAATATGCCTGTGTGTGTGTGTGTGTGTGTATCCTGTGAATAAAATTACTTACGTTTAGCACATTCATTGAATAATAATGCAGCGATGTATGACCCTAGTGGGTTTAGCGCTTAGTTTTAATTATAATAATTTGAATAATAAAATAATAATGATGTATTATTATTATTTTATTAATATTAAAATTGCTTAGACTCATTTGTCATTATTATTTTCTTTGTCAAAGTGCAACAGAAAACGAGTTTTAAAAATCTATCGGTATTTCAATAACCCCTGTGGTTTAGCGCTTCTATTTGATTATAATAATAATCGGTATTTCAAACCTGGTACAGGATATATAACTTTAAAGTTCCTCTCAACGTATCTATTACGAGAGCTTAATTTAATCTGTATCTTAGGTATTAAAGTCCCCCCCAAGGAAGGTTCCTTGACGCTGGAGAGGGGCTCTTGATCTAGGGAATTGGATATGTGCTCCAGTTCCCTGAATTAAACCTGAATGCCTTCCACATCCCCCCCGGGTTTAGTGCTTCCCCCTTGATTATAATAATAGGTATTAAAGTAACCTTGCTGGTAGTGTTACAGGAGAAATACTGCCTCAATGACCCTCGTGTAGTTGATAGGCTTTAAGCCCAATTATTATATTCATGGGGAAGGGTTAAACCCGTAGCGAGGTCATATAATGTCTGGGGAATGGGAGGCAATAGGATCTGATCCGAGAAAGAGAAGGGTAGCTGCAATTTCTTGGATCAAGAGGCTTTTACCAACATTAGTGCACCTCCCCTCCCTCGTTCAAGACTTCAACAGTCAGTCTCCTGTTGTTGTGCGAGTTGTGTTGTAAAGTTATTCCTCCCACACCCAGTCATGGCTCCCTCCTCCCACAGTCATGGCTCCCTCCTCCCACAGTCATGGCTCCCTCCACACAGTCATGGCTCCCTCCACACAGTCATGGCTCCCTCCACCCACAGTCATGGTTCCCTCCTCCCACAGTCATGGCTCCCTCCACCCACAGTCATGGCTCCCTCCCACAGTCATGGCTCCCTCCTCCCACAGTCATGGCTCCCTCCCACAGTCATGGCTCCCTCCCACAGTCATGGCTCCCTCCTCTCACAGTCATGGCTCCCTCCTCCCACAGTCATGGCTCCCTCCTCCCACAGTCATGGCTCCCTCCTCCCACAGTCATGGCTCCCTCCCACAGTCATGGCTCCCTCCTCCCACAGTCATGGCTCCCTCCTCTCACAGTCATGGCTCCTCCTCCCACAGTCATGGCTTCCTCCTCCCACAGTCATGGCTCCCTCCCACAGTCATGGCTCCTCCACAGTCATGGCTCCCTCCCACAGTCATGGCTCCCTCCCACAGTCATGGCTCCCTCCCACAGTCATGGCTCCCTCCTCCCAGTCATGGCTCCCTCCTCTCACAGTCATGGCTCCCTCCTCCCACAGTCATGGCTCTCTCCTCCCACAGTCATGGCTCCCTCCTCCCACAGTCATGGCTCCCTCCCACAGTCATGGCTCCCTCCTCCCACAGTCATGGCTCCCTCCTCTCACAGTCATGGCTCCCTCCACCCACAGTCATGGCTCCCTCCTCCCACAGTCATGGCTCCCTCCTCCCACAGTCATGGCTCCCTCCTCTCACAGTCATGGCTCCCTCCTCCCACAGTCATGGCTCCCTCCCACAGTCATGGCTCCCTCCTCCCAGTCATGGCTCCCTCCTCCCAGTCATGGCTCCCTCCTCTCACAATCATGGCTCCCTCCTCCCACAGTCATGGCTCCTGTCACCATCAGCACAGCAAAACTCATCACCACTGTAGGTGAGTTTTTAATTGATCATAAGTATGGACATTGTAGGTGAGATTTTAATTAATCATAAGTATGGGAAGGCAGAAACATTTACAAGGGCCTGGGAGGAAATGAGGGGGAGGGAAGTTAGTTTAATATATTTATTATGCACCCCATACCCATCTGTGGGCGGTAGTCAGATAGGTACATAATGGGTCCAAAGTTTTGACGCACTTTTGTCAGACTGAACAATTCGACCAAAATAGTTATCAGTTACAAGCTAAATATCAAGCTATATAACTTATATTTAGCTAGATAGATAATTATGACTAACAGTAGGCGAGGTTGTCATTGTTTGCGAGACTTGTGAAGTGTTGACTGTGAAATGCAAGTGTTAAGTTTATTTAGGTACAGGTATACATAAGTACAGTTATCATACATAGTGTAAATTATTCGGTGCCCCGTGGTCTGGTGGCTAAAGCTCTCTCTTCACACGGCGAGGGTCTGGGTTCGATTCCCAGCGAGGGTAGAAACATTGGGTAGAAACACCGGTTGTCTTTGTTCACCCATCAGTAAAGTGGGTACCTGGGTGTTAGTCGACTGGTGTGGGTCGCATCCTGGGACAAAACTTGCGGCTTTCTTATAGTATGTCATTGATGTCAGCTATGGTCTGTATACATTGTACATGTACTTGTAGTAAATAAAGATATTATTATTATTATTATATTATCTAGGATAACCCAAAAGAGTCAGTGACATAATGTTTCGCCATGAATATAGTAAAGTTGTAAAGATTTACTTCTATTAGACACCTTTTTGTTTCGCATAACTAATAAGGAAATAAGCAAATATTTATATTAGCACCGAAATTGTATTTGCTTTGCCATATTCTGCAATCATGCTATTAGTGCAATTGTTTTCAGGCATTAATTTTGTAATTGAATCCCCTACTCGTTGAAGTTTATTTAGGTACAGGTACACATAAACTATACGGACATATTCATCGTTATCTCCTCAAGGGAGATTCCTTGATGCTGGTGAGGGGCTTTTGATTCAAGGAGTTAGTAAGTAATTTAGGGCTCTGGTGGTCTGGTGGCTAAAGCTCTCGCTTCACACGGCGAGGGCCTGGGTTCGATTCCCAGCCAGGGCAGAAACATTGGGCGTGTTTTTTTACACCTGTTGTCTATGTTCCCCATCAGTAAAATGGGTACCTGGGTGTTAGTCGACTGGTGTGGGTCGCATCCTAGGACACTGACCTAATCTGCCCGAAATGCTCAGCATAACAAGGGACTTTCTATATAGTAGTATGTCACTGATGTCAGCTAGGCCTGTATACCATGTACATGTACTTGTAGTAAATAAAGATATTATTATTATTATTATTAAAGCTGAATTAATCCTCTCCTTTCTTACTCTGAATCTGATTGCCATTTATTCTCTATACATCTACGGGTTTTAGCCTCTCTCCATAAAAGTAATACACATCCAATGTAACTATTGTAGAAACTATGAACATTAGTAAGACGAAAATTTAACTAATGCAGCTGAATACAGAAAATTAAAAACGTAAGCCGACCTTGCCAGGATTCGAACCTGGAATCTTCTGATCCGTAGTCAGACGCGTTATCCGTTGCGCCACAAGGCCGTGGGAGTACACTGTGAACAAGCTTTAAATGATTGTCATAAAGACTTTCAAGGGAGGTACTTTAATGCCTGTGAGGGGTTTTTTGATTCAGTGAATTCGAGGTATTCTTCCTATTTCCTCCAAGAAATGCTAAATCCGGAAGGATTTAGCATTTCTTGAATATTATAAATGTACTCATTCAGGATAAGTATGAAACAATTAGTAATAACATACTACTGAGTAAATCTATATTTTTAGGTAATTTAAGGTTAATAGTAAGTTTTTTCAGGTATATACATAAATACAGTTACATAGATTATCCTACATAACAGCATATGTGTAGAGAACCTAGGATAACCCAAAAGTTAGACAGGTAGGTAACCCCTAAGAGAGGATACTTATATTGATTGTCATAATTATGTTTCTGTAAAGTTTCCCCATAACTTAAGAACACCTCTTCTGCTCTGCTTCAAACTTTCAAAATCCGTGTACTTTGCACAGAAGGCAATTAAGTTTATTCAGGTACAGGTACATATAAATAGATATATAAATTTTCATACATAGCAGCATATATGTAGATTACCTAGGATAACCCAAGAAAGTCATACAGTGACTTATTTCCAATTAGGGTCCTTGAAACCCGAGTAATTGTTAGTGGACAGCCTGCATGCCAGTATTGTTTAAAAAAAAAAAAAATCTGCATTTAAACTGATAAAATCTTTTTAAGCGGGCTCAAACATGAAATAATGATGCATCTTAGAGAGGTTCATTACAGTGTTACCTTGTGTAGATGCAAATTTGTTAGTTTTATAAAAAAAAAAATATGCTAGATACTCGTGGCTCAGTTGATAGAGGCTTCAGCTCACACACTGAAGGACCGTAACTCGATCCATAAACGAGTGGAAACATTGGGCGAGTTTCCTCATACCACCTTGCCTTGTAGATATAAATCCAAATGCACACCTGTTAACCCTTTTGGGGCCTAGTTCCTAGGCCTTTTGTGTATCCATATGCTCTTGTGCTACCGTCCACACGGGGATCTTGGTGGCTGTGTGGCAACAACGCTGCGCACCACTGAGGTGGTCCTGGGTTCGATCCCAGCCATGACCTAGGACACATGTGTCTCGCAATGCCCCAGGGCGAGGAACTGGGTGGATGGATGTAACTGGGTACGTTCTTCACCTGGGAGGAGTTGGTCCTAACCCTGGTTCAAGAACCTGGGTCTAGTAGTTCGCTTCTTTTTTTTTAATGGACCCCAATAGAAATAAGTCACTCTGACTTTTTTGGGTTATCCTAGGTTTTCTACACATATGCTGCTATGTATGATACTCTATATAACTGTATTTGTGTATACCTGAATAAACTTACACAGGATGGATATGGGGTGCACAATAAGCTAGCCACTTCGGTGGCAAAATCTAATATAATCTCATGGTTAGTGAAAATTCTATGGATATTGCCTATCTAGTTTCATCGCATTGGTTTCAGGTACAGGTACACCTAATACAGTTACATAAATTATACAGAATCTCCCAAAAGTGCTGTATCATCTGCAAAAAACAAATGTGACAACTCCCACTCCATATTACATTCTTTATCTTTTAATCCCACAAATCAGGCTTTGATCCACCACGAGGCTTAGTCACAGACCAGTCCGTGGGGGAGTTGATCCCTGAAACCCTCTCTAGGTAAACTCTCTAGCAACCTGACATTCACTTTTACAACCCCATCAGTAAATATGTTAAACAGCCATGGTGACATCGCATATCCTGTCTTGAGTCCTACTTTTACTGGAAAATAATTTCTCTCTCCCCAACATACCCTAACCTGAGTCTCACTGTTCTTATAAAACTCTTTAACTGCTTTAAGTAACCTACCACCTATTTCTTATACTACTTGCAATATATGCCACATTACTTCCCTACCCACTCTATTATATGTCTCGCAAAATCGTAATGAGTTTTATGACTCACTTGCCGCGAGTTCAACCCTCACCCATACTGTGGTTTGTTTGCAATTATGTCATTACAATTTCGTGAGTCATGATGACGGCTTTGATGGGACTTGAGCTAGAGTTTGTCACAGCCACGCTGGCAGGAGATTCATCTGTAAAAACTTGCAGTTGTGGTCACAGTGGGGCCTGTGCTAACCTCCCTTTGGTGTATAAATATACCTAGTTGGATGAATCTTATAGTATCCAGCTGGCCTAGTGGCTTACGCACTGGTCTGGAATTTTACGAATAACTTGCTGCGAGTTCACTCCCCACCCATAGTGTGGTTTGTTTATCATATGCCTCTTCTAAATCCATAAATGCAATTAAAACTTCCTTACCTTTCTCTAAAATAGTGTTCATTTGTATGTTTCAATGTAAACACTTGGTCTACACATCTACCCTTTCCTAAAATTATCTTGATCATCTGTGATCCTGCTCTGTTTTAACCTTATTTCAGTAATAATTACAGTACCATACACTTACCTCGTATACATACTCAACAGGATTATTCCCCATAATTCTTACTTTTTTTTATCCCATAATACTTTATAGAAAGGAACTATGCATGCTTTCTGCTAATCCCTGGGTACCTTTCTGCTTTCATACATTTATTGAACAAATGCATAAACCACTCCAAAACTCCACTTACTTTTAACATTTCTGACTTGATTCCATCAGTCCCAGCTGCTTTACCCCATTTCATTTAAACTAATGGTAATTATATATATATATATATATAGGCCAAATACATATACAGTGGACCCCCGAGTTTCGTAAAAACTTCACTCCTGAAGTCTGCTCAAGCTCCATTACTGAGCGAATTTACTTCCTTAATGAAAAATGTCACGTAGGTTAGTCTATTTCAGACCCCCAAAAATACACTTCCACAAGGACTGACAATATTATACTTACATAATTGTATGATTTCCGGGGTTTACGAAACTCGGGGGTCCACTGTACAGTGGACTCCCGAGTAACGAGCAAAATTCATTCTAGAAGCCTGCTCAAGTGCCATTACTGAACGAATTTACTTCCTTAAGAAATAATGTCAAGTAGGTTAGTCCATTTCAAACCCCAAAAAATACACTTACAAAAGCACTTACAATATTACACTTACATAATTGTTCGATTTCCGAGGTGACCGAAACTCGGGGGTCCACTGTATATACTGTACACACAAACCAAGGGAAAATTAAATAAACAAATGTTTGATATTTTGTGTTTATATTAGGCAAATTACAGTAGAGTACATAATATACACACACACATGGGAAAAGCTAAAAGGTGAGCTTTTTAGTTAAGAGTGAAGTCATTGTCTTCTTAATTATGTTAAGGTAAGTGAAGTCACTATTTAGAATTCTGTAAGTGTTATATATATAAAGCTAGCATAAGAAGCATTTAAATCTTATACACAAGTTCTAAAGATTCAGTAATGTTTCTTTAAATTGCACTTTGCTTTGATTAATAAGAGTACATGCCATAATCCAGTCAATATCATCATACGCCTTGTCTTTGATAGTGTTAGTAGTGACATTCATTGCAGACTTCAAGCACAGCCTATTATGCCTGTCTGCTTCTTTGATAACTAGTTTGGCATTGGGGAAGTTCATCAGATGGTTTTTGTATGTTGAAGTGAATAGTAAAAGCACCATTCATGTCATCCCTCTGGCAGGCATTCTCTGTTCATTGACCCTCGTGTTTAGTTCCTTGGAGGTTTCACCTATGTAAGACATCACAACCACCAGTGTTGGCGTCTACATTATACCATGTGATGGTTGTGATAAATTTCACGTGGGTGAAATCTTCAGGGACCTAAGTACAAGGATCACTGAACACAGAAATATATGCTTTTACTATTAATCACAATAGGGAAAACATCTGATGAACTTCCTTGACACCAAACGAGTTACCAAAGTAGTAGATAGGCATAATAGGCCTTGCTTGGAATCTGCTCTTATTGCCACTATTAACACTTGTCACACAAAGATCAGGATCAATCTTAATTTCAGAAACACTGGCCAATCTTGTTTTCACCAAACATGATACTGCTATTACATAAAAAATATGAAGGAGCGTTGCAGTCAACCCACTGGCCCATCTAATTTTAAAGTAGTATTTGATGGTTCCACTTGTCAGTCACATTAAAAAAAGTAACATCACTTGCCCAGCTCTACATCTCCTTACGTCTTCTCCGTAACTCTTCTCTTGGAGAACTGATGAAGTCGCTGATGGATGAAACATTTCCTCAAATGCCATGAACCTCATTGTGTGTCCTATTTACATAACATTACTAAACAAGTATTCATGAATGCTTAGATTACAAATTTTGACAGGAGAAGCTAATGAGCTGTTAACTTTTGTTATTAATGTCCATATTGATGAATACTTGTACTGTACTTCATTAGGTTACTACTAAAATGCATGCAATGTTTGGCATCTTACTGAGAAAATGTTTTGCCTACCAGGGACTTTAATCAGTTCTTGAAGAGAGAAGCAAAAGAGCATATATATACATAGTGGAGAAGATGTGAGGTGACAGGTAGAGCAAAATGGGTGATGTTACTTGTTGTAATGTAACTCAGACAAGTAGAACCATGAAATGCTTTAAAATTAAATTGGCCAGTAGGCCTAGTGCAATGCTCCTCCATTTTTTTTTTTTTTTTTTTTTTTTCAACAAGTCGGCCGTCTCCCACCGAGGCAGGGTGACCCAAAAAGAAAGAAAATCCCCAAAAAGAAAAAACTTTCATCATCATTCAACACTTTCACCACACTCATACATAATCACTGTCTTTGCAGAGGAGCTCAGATACTACAGCTGAGAAAAGTCCTCCCAGCTGTCACTATCTCAGACCCCTCCTTTAAAGTGCAGGCATTGTACTTCCCATTTCAGGACTCAAGTCCAACTAAATCAATTAACTGGTTTCCTGAATCCCTTCACACAATGTTACCCTGCTCACACTCCAACAGATCGTCATGTCCCAAAAACCATTCGTCTCCATTCACTCCTATCTAACACGCTCCACATGCTTGCTGGAAGTCCAAGCCCTGCCCACAAAACCTCCTTTACCCCTTCCCTCCAACCTTTCTAGGACGACCCCTACCCGCCTTCCTTCCCTACAGATTTATCGCTCTCCAAGTCATTCTACTTTGATCCATTCTCTAAATGACCAAACCACCTCAACAACCCTCTTCAGCCCTCTGACAAATACTTTTAGTAACTCCACACCTTCTCCTAATTTCCACATTCCGAATTTTCTGCATAATATTTACACACACATTGCCCTTAGACAGGACATCTCCACTGCCTCCAGCCTCCTCCTCGCTGCAGCATTTGCAACCCATGCTTCACACCCATATAAGAGTGTTGGTACCACTATACTTTCGTACATTCCCTTCTTTGCCTCCATGGATAACGTTTTTGTCTCCACAGATACCTCAATGCACCACTCACCTTTTTTCCTTCATCAATTCTATGGTTAACCTCATCCTTCATAAACCCATCTGCTGACACATCAACTCCCAAATATCTGAAAACATTTACTTCTTCCATAATCCCTCTCCAATGTGATATCCAATTTTTCTTTATTTAAATCGTTTGATACCCTCATCACCTTACTCTTATCTATGTTCACTTTTAACTTTCTACCTTTACACACTCTCCCAAACTCGTCCACTAACCTTTGCAACTTTTCTTTAGAATCTCCCATAAGCACAGTATCATCAGCAAAAAGTAACTGTGTCAACTCCCATTTTGCATTTAATTCTCCATAATTTAATCCCACCCTCTCCCCAACACCCCAGCATTTACTTCTTTACAACCCCATCTATAAATATATTAAACAACCATGGTGACATTACACAACCCTGTCTAAGACCTACTTTTACCGAAGTAATCTCCTCTCTCCTACACACCCTAACCTGAGCCTCACTATCCTCATAAAAACTCTTACAGCCTTCAGTAACTTACTACCTATTCCATACACTTGCAACATTTGCCACATTGCTCCCCTATCCACTCTATCATATGCCTTTTCTAAATCCATAAATGCAATAAAAACTTCTCTACCTTTATCTAAATACTGTTCACATATATGCTTCACTGTAAACACTTGATCTACACATCCTACCCACCTAAAGCCTCCTTGCTCATCTGCAATCCTACTCTCTGTCTTACCTCTAATTCTTTCAATAATGCTCCTCCATATGGTTATATATATATAACAGCATCATGTCTGGTGAGAAAAAGTTTGGCAACTGTTTCTGAAATTAAGAATGATCCTGATTTCTATCTGATTGTATTAGAAGTGACAATTATTAGTGCAAATTCCAAGCACAATTTCTTATGCCTGTCTGCACTTTTGATAACTAGTTTGGTTTTGAGGAGCTTCGGCAAATGGTTTTGTGTCTTGTGGTGTATAATACAAGCATTCATGCTATCCCTCTGGTAAGCATTTTTGTGTGCATTGATCCTTGTATTCAGGTCCTTGGAGGTTTCACCAAAGTAAAACTTATCACAACTATATTGTCAGCAACTAAATGATATTAGGTGGAGGTTGTGACAAGTTTTATGTGGATGAAACCTCCAGAGACCTGAACACAATCACCAAAAACACAAAACATCTGCCACAAGGATTATGTGAACAATACTATTCCCTGCAACCCTGAAAATCATCTGATGAACCTAACCGAAGCCAAAATAGTTATCAAAGGCATAATAGGCTGTTCTTAAAATCTGTTATTACTAAGATTATCACATAGTAATCAAGATCATTCTTGATTTTGGAAAAAAATAGACATCATCCACCTAGCTCTTCATCTAACCTCATGCCTTATCATATATACATACACACATTACTTGCCTCTAAGAATTAATAAGTCCCAGGTGGACAAAACTTTCTCAATAAAATGTCATAAGCTGCCGTGTTATATTTACAAAATGAGGTACAGTGGACCCTCGGAAATCGAACACTCTCCCAACTCACCCTTTTATGTAATATTATTATTGTAAGTGCTTTTATAGGTGTATTTTTTGGGGTCTAAAATGGACTAATCTAATTTATATCATTCCTTATGGGAATAAATTTGTTTGGTAACAGCAATCTGGAATGAAGAATATTCGATTTCCGGGGGTCCACTGTATTGTACAATTAGACAACAGCTCGCTAACTTCATTGGTGAATAGTTTATCAGTTGGCTACACCATGATGCAGTGAGCAAGCAAAACTAGTCACACAACCAGTTCTCTAATGACATGATTTGGTCTCTAGTGCTCAATAGGACTGTGCTACATTATTGATATTTATGGTAAATACTTTATCAGTTGGCTACACTATGATGCAGTGAGCAAGCAAAACTAGTCACACAACCAGTTCTCTAATGACATGATTTGGTCTCTAGTGCTCAATAGGACTGTGCTACATTATTGATATTTATAGGCTGATTGGTTGTCATTTTAAGTACTTCATAATCTAGAATCAACATACGAGAATAACAAAATATAAACTTTATATGCTGAGAAACTTTTATCCTAACATGTAGAACACAAAGAGAGTAGTCAACAGAGTAAAGTCTGAGGCAGCTACTGTGAAAAGCTCTGTTCCACAAGGCACAGTACTTGCTCCCATCCTATTCCTCATCCTCATATCAGATATTGACAGGGATATAAGCCACAGTGCTGTGTCTTCCTTTGCAGATGACACCCGAATCTGTATGACAGTGTCCACCGTTGAAGACACGGCTAGACTCCAAGCAGACATAAACCAAATCTTTAAATGGGCTGCAGAAAACAATATGAAGTTCAATGATGAGAAATTTCAATTACTCAGATACGGAAAACGTGAAGAAATTAAAATCTCATCGGAGTACAAAACTAATTCCAACCACACAATAGAGCGAAAAACTAATGTCAAAGACCTGGGAGTGATCATGTCAGAGGATCTCACCTTCAAGGACCATAACAAAGTAGCAATTGCATCTGCTCGGAAAATGACAGGATGGATAATGAGAACCTTCAAAACCAGGGATGCCAAGCCCATGTTGACACTTTACAGATCGCTTGTTCTATCTAGGCTAGAATATTGCTGCACACTAACGGCACCTTTCAAGGCGGGTGAAATTGCTGACCTTGAAAATGTGCAGAGAACCTTCACCGCACGCATAAGTGCGATAAACCACCTCAACTACTCGGAACGCTTGAAGTTTCTAAACCTGTACTCTCTAGAACGCAGGCGGGAGAGATACATTATTATATACACATGGAAAATTCTCGAGGGCTTAGTACCAAACTTGCACACAAAAATCACTCCCTACGAAAGCAAAAGACTCGGCAGGCGATGTAACATCCCCCCAATGAAGAGCAGGGGTGCCACTAGCACGTTGAGGGACAACACAATAAGTGTCAGGGGCCCAAGATTGTTCAACTGCCTCCCAGCATACATCAGGGGGATTGCCAACAAACCCCTGGCTGTCTTCAAGCAGGCACTGGACAGGCACCTAAAGTTGGTACCTGACCAGCCGGGCTGTGGTTCGTACGTTGGACTGCGTGCGGTCAGCAGTAACAGCCTGGTTGATCAGGCTCTGGTCCAACAGGAGGCCTGGTCACGGACCGGGCCGCGGGGGCGTTGACCCCTGGAATTCTCTCCAGGTATTCTCCAGGTAAAGAATATCAAACTATACAGCAGTATTTGGGTAAATTTATGCATATTGCTGAAACCAGAGATTTACAATTACTGTACATGAAAACTGTTCATCTATTAGTCATTAATAGAAAATGAAAAAGTAAATGTGACAAAGTTAACTTTTTTTTTTCATCTACATTTGATGCAAAGGATTTAAATTATATTAATTCACAACACTATTTCTTGTAAGTGATGAAAACTTCCTATGTTTTATAAGTACAGTGGTCCCTCGGTTTTCGCCGAAAATTCATTCCAGAATGCTGCTCAAGTACCATTACCGAACGAATTTACTTCCTTAAGAAATAATGTCACATAGGTTAGTCTATTTCAGACCCCCAAAAATACACTTGCAACAGCACTTACGAAAATACACTTACATAAATGTTCGAGTTTGGAGATGCACGAAAACCGAGGGACCACTGTATTCAATAAAAAAATACATTATGCAAAAATTGCTAACTAGTGATACAAGATGCAAAATAACCATGGGAGAAGTAGAATGATAGCTCTAGGCCTTTCATGTTGCAAACACATCAGGAGCTTGCAGTGTTGCAGAAAAGAGGAGGTCCCAGCAAATACGATCAGAGGAAGTGTCTGCTCGATTTGAGTAAAGACATTTCCTCTGATCGTATTTGCTTGGACCTCCTCCTCTTTTCTGCAACACTGCAAGCTCCTGATGTGTTGACTGCAACACTGCAAGCTCCTGATGTGTTGACTGCAACACAAAAGGCCTAGAGATATCACTCTACTCCCCCCATGGTTGTTTTGCAAAAAAATACATGTAATATAAAGTACAGTATAAAAACAACTTTGAGGACCAATGTACGTATTCTATCCCAAAGTTAGTAAAAAATAAAATATCTAAAGCCTTAACAATACTTATCAGTAACTCTAACCCCTGTGGTTTAGCGCTTCTATTTGATTATAATAAAAAATAATTATCAGTAACTCAAAACCCAACCCAGCTCTGCAGTTCTCTTAAATGGGAGGAGTGTCTTGATTCAAAAGAACCTGAGCTATGCTTCCATCCCCTTCTCACCAAACATGATTAACTTTTATTTACCAGATGCTATATAACCTCCCAGTGACTGTAGCACTTCTAAATGAAAAAAATACCCCATCATCCTTGTGACTAAATGTAACAATATAATAAATTAATATAAATGTTTTGAATAGAGATGTCATTTTGATTCTTTTTTTGCATCTTTTGAAGGCTTTTTAGCCTGTCTTTGTTTCGAGAACTCTTCCATTTTCTTCTCTAACTTTCTATGCATTTGCTTTCTTTGAGCTTCACCAGGTTTTTTGGATGGTATACCACTGCCAGGATACAAGACTCCCTCTTTAGTTATCATCTGCAAGACAAAAAAAATCAGTTATAAATTCTGATTACTATATAAAACAGAAATGGAAAAAATGCAAGTTCTTTATAAATAGTGGTACATGTCTAGAATGAACTCCAAGAGGAGGTAGTGCATACTACAACCTCTGGAAATGTATTTAATAAATATAACTGAAATCCTGCATAATTATAAAGAATAGACTTTAAAGGTCAAACTCTAAATAAAAACTGGATAATTTTGGCCCACCACTAGACCACTGTCACATTTAAAAAAAAAAACAACAACAGAGGAAGAAAAGACAGCCAAGGTCAGGTGAAGTCCTGTGTATTCTAAAGATTAGAATGTAATAATGTAGAGAGATAGGTAAGGATCTACATGAACAACAGGGAATTTGCAGAATTATTATTATTACAGTATATTTAGTGGGAAATGCTAAATCCATTATTCACACAGCACCTAGGGCAGTTTGAGGTAATTAGATTCAATCCAAGGAAATGGAGGGTAATCCAATTAATTCTTTGGATCAAGAGCCCTTCGTTAGCATAAAGGCGCCTTCACTGAAGGGTCACGATAGGGAAGTTGTGATATGAGATAACAGGTGACAGCTCAGAGTGGTAGTGTTTTGGAAGAGAACCTACTTACAGGATAGCTACAAGAGAAGAACTATACTTGTAGTATTATCTTACCTGCTGAGGTTAATTTATCTAATAATTCTTTAAATGTCCAGTGGTTCTAGAACTTACTAACATGTGCCTTTCATTTCACTGTCCTACCACTCCATAAAGAAAAAAATGTTCATTTAACAATGTGAAATAGTCATTGTCTTACATTAACTTTCTTAATGCTGCCATTAAGAAATATTTGTGTTTTATGCATTAAAAGTGCATGTCTTTATTTTAATACTAAAATTACCATTCTAGCATGCTGGCGAGCCTTTTCACCACACCCATGTACTTCAGCCATGTGATGCGCCAGACAAAAGGTATTGCGACAAAAAGAACACAGCTGGAATATCACAGTTGTGGGGGATTTACATTGTGGCATGGAGCAGGTGTTGTTTTCCTGTAAAGCAAGAAAGATAGAGACATTAATAAAGTACAGCAGTGTATGAAAAAATTACTTAGTTCATTAAAATCTTTGCAGTAAATTTAGATAAACGATAAAGTACAGCCTCTCCTCACTTAACGATGGAGTTCTGTTCCTAAGACCACGTCGGTAAATGAATTAGTCGCTCAGTGAGGAGTATACTATAATGGTAGTGGGTTTGTGTCAACTATCTTTGATATTGCTTTAGTCACCTTTGCATCATTTATAACATTTCTGGTATATTTTTAAATGTTTATACAGTAGTGTACTGTATATTGTAATAAAAAGAATTGAGGAAATCAGCTCTGATATACAGTGGACCCCCGAGTTTCGACCACCTCAAAACTCGAACAATTATAAGTGTAATATTGTAAGTGCTTTTGTAAGTGTATTTTTGGGGGTCTGAAATGGACTAACCTAATTACATTATTCCTTATGGGAACAAATTCGTTTGGTAATGGCACTGTACATTATTTATGTATGCATACTGGTCAGAGAGCCCGTCGTAAGTCCAAGTCGTCGGTAAACGAGTACTACATCGCTAAGTGAGGAGAGACTGTATAGATGGTGTGTTATGAGAGTAATGTTAAAATAAACTTCAAATCTAAAAATCCCTCCAAAAATGGCTTCTATATTATTCCACTTAAAAAATGAGCAAAAAGAAATCAAGAAGTAATTCAGATTTTTATTTTTATTGCAAGTTTGTAGTGGTGGTAACTCAAGATATTGCTTTGCTTATGAATGAATTTAAAATACTCTGCTGTGTACTGCATTGTGCTCTTTTTCCTACAGATTTGACTCTGCCCATTGTAAACACATTAAAGAGTTCTACAGATGGCCCCAAGGCTAGTACTAGAAAGAGGAAACATTTTCATTTGGAAGCACCGTGGGGGTAAAAATGTACTAATTTGGTACAAAGTTGTGTAGGAGGGTAGGATACCTATACCCCAGGAAGCTTTCTGCACTAGAGCCATATATACATAATTGTTGCCTATGAAGATGCAAAAAACACATTCCTGAATATACCACAGCCCAGATAGCCAAGAGACAATGGCCTAGGTGACCCTTCTGATGGGTGGAACTAACATCTTGCATGGAAATCCTACACTAGTGGCACCTATTTGTCTGGACTCACGCCAGCAGCCAAGCAATGAGAAAAACACCCTTTATTATTCCTAACCTGAGGTGTACACCCACATTTCCTACTGGGTTGCAGAAAGCAACCCAAGCCTTCTACCCTGAAGTTGGCACATGCCAGATCAAGCTGGGGTATGCCAACTTCAGTTGGATGTCATCCTAGGTAACAAACAGTTGTAAAATACTAGATATACAACCATGACCTTTATGCAACTATTCCATTATTTATATATACACTTGCTTTTATGTGTTTCCTCATTTAATACTGATAAAAACTTAAAGTTACCTTTGTAAACTGTTCAATCAAGCTGTCAAAATCCTCTGCCTCGTCATAACTTTTAAGGCTGCTTCCTTTTTTGGAATTATTCTTTTGTGTGTTCTTTTGTTTAACCTGTAAAAGAATTATATGTAAATTCAAGAAGTACCAAAATATTTACTAAAAAAATTCAAGCAAAAAAGTTACACCAAAACAAAATTGTTTTTTCAACTTTAGTCAATAGGTTAACCTATTACCTGTGCATGAACTTTATTACCATATACCATATTATAATCAGGGAAGCATTAGCCCATAGGGATTATAGAGCATATGGTGAATGGGAGGCAATCAGGTTCAATCCAAGTAAAGCTATGTGTATTTCTTTGGAGCCATGAAAGACCAATTAAATTAAATAAAGTCATAGCCTAATTAACAAGAATCCATGGATGAACTAATACTGTACTGTATTTCATGATTCAGGTCAGTAAAAATAGCTACACTTTCCTGATAGACCTATTAATAATAACAGTAATCTCAGAGAAAGTTACACATATTCACAAACACACATGCATAAAATTATACTGTAGTTATAACATGCTGGATAAGAAAATATGTAAAAATTACAAATTAATGCATAACTTACCTTCTGAACTGTCTCTCCTTTTATTTCTTTCACTTTCTTCCCACACTGTGCATTATGAATGAGATAATTTTGTTTAATAATGTCCTTGCCACAGCTACAACAATGTCTGGTCAAGGTATCACTCACATTCCTCACGTCATGTTCTCTTGTTGTCTTACAGCCACTAGAACTACTTTTATCATCATCCACTGGAACAGCTACTTCTTCATACTTTCCTCCAATATATCGTGTACGAACTTTTTCCACTGGAACAACTACCTCTTCGTACTTCCCTCCAACATATCTTGTACGAACCTTTGTACAGCTGCTTTCTGGTAATTTACATTTTGGTATAGCACCATTCTTAGCACTGCTGTCTTGGCATGATTCTTCAGCCTGAAGTACCAAGAGTTGTGTTGTGTCCTTTTCTTTAATCTTAGTGGGCATTTCTTTACACTCTTCTTTATTGGCACATTGTTTTACTTTTCCACTTTTCTTATGAACAATAATATGCCGCTTCTTGCCCTCACCCTGGCTCTCATGATGGAGGTTATACTCGTCACATATATCATGAATTAAATTCCTCTCAAAAGAATTTAAATCACATGAAAATTCAAAATTTTCTTTAGAAGACTTGAGAAAGCCATTGATGATATCCTTATATTCCTTCTTTTGATTACTAGTTTCTTCCTCGTTCTTGACTGCATCATTTTGCTGGTTGCTTTCTGGCATCTCATTGCTTTTCCATATAACAATGTGTCGCTCTTTGCCCTCACCCTGGCTTTCATGCTGCAGGTGAAGATTTTCGCAGATTTCGTGAATCAGTCTCCTTTCAAAAGAGTTTACAGTGTTAGAAAATTTGTAAATATGGTTAGAAGATTTGAGAAAAGTATTAATAAGAGCTTCGTATTCTTTTCTCCGTTTAATATTCTCTTCCTCACTTGGCAGTTCACGTTTTGTACATTCTTTGATTTTATCTCTCTTCTTAGGTTTGGGTTCAAGTTGCTTAAGCTTCTCTTTCTTTTGGGGTTTTTCATTCCATACAATGCACTCTGGTGTCTTCACTTCAGTTGTCTCCAATTCTAAAGAAAAAAAAAATTATGAATTCTTGTATAATTATACCATCATGTAACCTTTGTGCTTAACCTATTCAAAGTCTTTTGATAAACTGTACAACTTATCAAAAAACTTCAAAATATACTAGACTTATAAGATACTTCATCAGTGAGGTTGAAAATCTCTATATGTTATTATTATTATTGCATTCACAAGGCTGCAATAAACTTGTATAGGTTATTCCGAGTTTAGGCAATGGGAGGTAATAAAATTTGATCCAAGAAAAGGGGTACCTCTAATTCCATGGATCCAGCTTGCTTCACTAGCATAAAAGAACCTCCTTGAATTGTCCATCATATAACAAGAACTAAAAAAAAAAAAAAAAAAAAAATTGAAGAACCTTTCATCGAAATTTTTTTTTGGGTAAAATAAAAATGGTTTAAAGATACGTAATAGGTTACCCATCCTACAGAGTTATAAGAAGTTATCAGAATAAAAAGTACTGTATATATGTATACATATACAGAAGGCATTTTATAAACTGGAAGAAATTTAGCAACATGAGAATTTTTTGTTGGTTCACTTATGGAGATGGAGATAAAAATAAATTTATATATTTGAATATTGAATGTACATGCTGCAGTGTACTGTGCATGTGTGACTGATACAATTTTATTTAATTAATATTAAATCACAAGGAAAAGTTTGGTTAGTCATTCAAATATGTTAAGAGAATGTTTAAGTAGATTTCCTGCAAGGCAAGAAAACATGAACAGCAATGATGCAGGAACATTAAGGAACAAAGACAAAAAATAAAAAAAAATAACTCATGAACAAAGACAGTTTATTACAAAATTCAGTAACTGCCTTTTTTTTCACCTGCAATACTGCACAGAGATTGTGACTGGACATGTACACTAAAGTATGGTAAGAATGAGATGTATGTACATTATGTTGAATATTCAATACTATTTATGCAAAACAGCCAAAAATGTACAGTCAGATTAAAATAGTACTGTAAATAAATTTAAACAATATCAAAACTAAATGAAAGTCAATATTAAAAAGTACCAGTAATCTACACTTCCTTTTTTTCTTAAGTTTATTAAAAAATCATGTAATGTAACTATTAGTAAATTCTTTCATATTATATTCATAATGGAATTCTTGCACATACCATGTTGAAATTCAAGTGCAGTTCTAACTTGACCTTGCTGTGAAATATAATCCACTAAGCCCTTCAGGAAAGCATGCTTGTTAACAGTATCTGAATCACACACAACAGTCAAGTGTCGTCTGGCTCGTGTCACTGCTACATTTAGCCGCCGATCTTCACTTAGAAACCCCACTGTTCCTGAAATTGTGACAATGGACACTATTAAAGTATTTTATCTTAGATGAATTTTTTTAAATGCAGCAAGTAAAATTAGGATGCTTAAACAGCTGGAGAGGATGAAATCATGACAAAATATTCTCCAGGTATTTCAGCTACTTGACACAGGCAATGTCCAAATAAGCATTTATGAATCATCAGTAAATGCTTCTTCAAACTCCACTAATGTTGCTCACAACAAGTAGTGAAAATGTACCTTACCTATCCAAGATGTAAAGCCCATCATGTACCCAGTGAGAATGTTAAAATAAAAAAAACATCGTACAGTATATGGTTAAGTTATAATTAAAAGTATGAGCTATAATATGAGGTGTTTTTCTTTACCATACATGTTTTATTTTATTGTAAAATGACTATGAAATTCTTAAATAATAATATTACATTTACAATAAACAGATCTGTTGATACATAATTCAAATGGCTGACCTAAGAATTCTACTTGAGATACTCACCTGTTGGTAGGAGCTAATAACATGCTATGTATAAAACCTGTTATACATACAGTGGACCTCCAGGTTTCATTATTTTTTTGTTCCAGAATGCTGTTCAAGTGCCATTACAAAATGAAATTATTCCCATAAGAAATAATGTGAAGTAGACTAGTCCTTTTAGACCCCCAAAAATACACTTACAAAAGCATTTAAAAAAAATACACTTACATAAAAGGGCGAGTTTGGAGCAGGACGAACACCGGGGGTCCACTGTATTAATATACTGGATATGTACTGATTATATATTTATGTATAGTATACATATAACAGTATGTGTAAATACAGTGGACCCCTGGTTTTCGTGATTTTTTTGTTCCAGAACGCTGTTCAAGTGCCGTTACCAAACAAATTTATTCCCATAAGGAATAATGTAAATTAGATTAGTCCTTTTAGACCCCAAAAATACACTTACAAAAATATACTTACATAATTGTTTGAGTTTGGAGCATCACGAAAACCGGGGGTCCACTGTATACATTAATATTCCAATTAAAATCCCACTTTGAAATGCAGCTAAAAATAAGGTGATTATATTCTGGTCTTGACATCAAGACTGAGAAGATGCTTGAAGAGGGTCTCATAAAGAGCTAAATAAATGCTGAAAATCTTTCTCACACAAACATTCTGATTCCAACAACTGTACTTACCTTGTTTGTTTGAACGAACAAGAGAAATAACAACTGCTTCTTTCTCCCGGCCCTGGAAGCCATCTACTGACCGCACCTCAATATCCGGGTGAGTATCTCGGAGAAGACTGCGTACCAATTCCACCTACAAGAAGACCAACTTATTGTTCATTTGAATTTTAGAATATTTTCTGGTATGTCTCAGCAATAAATAATAAGGCTTTTTGTACAGTCATAATTAACTTTATTCTGGATGTCAATTTATTGTTATTACAGTATGTATATTATTATTATAATAAAAAAGAAGCACTAAACCACAGGGACAGTACGTATAATATTCATGTGGAAGTGCTAAACCTGCAGGTTTCATACAGCACTTGGGATAGTGGGAAGTAATCAGGTCTTGATCTAAGGAAGGGAGGGTAGCTCTACTTTTTAAGATCAAGAGCATTTCATCAATATTAATGCACCCTCCTTGAATGACATCCTACAGAGATTTTCCCCTCATCTTTAGTCTGTTTTAATTTCCAGTGTTCTTATTAGTATCCTCGTAGGAGAGGGCTCCAGGAAACGACCACTGACCCTTTCACTCATGGCCAATTGTGTAGTATGCTCTTTGATTCTGCCACAAACTCAAACCATGACAGATATGCCTCCCATAAAGCTATCACTCCTCTGACTTCTAGTATACCGTACCTGTGTTTACAAGCATGATGGGTTGCTTCCAGTAAGTTTACCTACTCCTGACAAAGACAACTTGTTCTCTCATTTATCCCACTCCTGAGAGGAGCATTATATTTAACATCCTCCTCCTCCCTGCCTAATCCTTCAGGACATGCATACATGACCTGGAGTTTTCCTGGAGAGGGTTTCGGGGGTCAACGCCCCCACAGCCTGGTTGATCAGGCTCTGGTCCAACAGGAGGCCTGGTCACAGACCGGGCCGCGGGGGCGTTGACCCCTGGAATTCTCTCCAGGTAGACAGTTCGGTCTGAGACCAAGCCACATGGTAGATTAGGGTCTGATCAACCAGGCTGATACTGCTGGCCACACGCAGACTGACGTACAAACCACAGCCTGGTTGGTCAGGTACTGACTTTAGGTGCCTGTCCAGTGCCTTTTTGAAGACAGCCAGGGGTCTATTGGTAATCCCCCTTATGTATGCTGGGAGGCAGTTGAACAGTCTTGAGGTGTCAATTTCTGCCCCACACCTGTATTATGCTGTCTGTTACTAGATTATCTACAACACAAATTTATACACTGGATGACCTACTTAGGGGAGGTAGAAAGTACAAATGCTAAAGACTGAGCTATGATCAGAGGATGGAGGATTGAGCTTCCACCACTCATGTGCTGAATGACCCACACAGGTTTAGAACTTCATGAAATAAAATACAATACCGGAAAATTCACGAATTCAATATGCATTCTTTCATTTACCTGTAAGTTATATGGCGTGATGACAGCAATATCATTCTCAGGTACACCTGAAGATATGAGAGACTTCACTTGGCAAGTGACTATGATGGCTTCACTAACATTTCCCTTACTTTGGTCATCTGAGGTGTCCAGTTCCCAACACTCGCATCCAGCAGTGTCAATCAGCACCAACACATTTTCTGAAAGACAAAGAAATTATAATTAAATAATAAAAAACGAATTCATGTTTCATGGCTCCTGTCTTATTACATAAATTTGCTCTTTTTAAAAAATAAACAAACTGAGCATAAATTCTTAGCCTGCTTGAATTGTAGATGGTTGCATAGGCCAAACTGAAAATGAGTTAAGCTTTCAATTGTAAAAATCTGGGAAAAAAGCTTCACATGAGCACCATGATGCTGACGACACTCGATCTAAGAAATTGGAAGTACTCTTCTGTTCCTTGGATCAAACCTAATTATCTCCCATTTTCCTAGGTACTGTATGACCCCCATACAGATTTTGCACTTCTCATAAAAAAAAAATGTCTTGGATCAAACCTCACCATCTCCCATTCTCCAGGCATTGTATGGCCCCTATGAGTTTAGTGTTTTCCCATGAATGTAAAAGTAAGCTCCATGTCACACATTACGGAGAATCATGAACAAAAATGGATAGTCACAAAATACTGCAGGGCATTGGTATGGTTAATAATGATAGGCTCTTTACTGGAGATGTAACAAGAGCAAAATGTATTGGATGGAAATTACATGATCAGATGTGCCAGGATATGAAAAGAATTTCTAAAATATGAGTGGTAAAAATGTGAAATGAACTAAACTATGATACAATGAAAGTGAATACCATACATGGATTAAAGAAGTTGACAGCTGTTTTACGTCAGTTGGTTGAATGTTAAGAGGAAGGGATCCCTTATTACAAACTCAAATAAGTAATAATGTTGGTAAAATTACCGACAATGTCATGCCATACCACGGCTTGACAAAGCTCTCGGAGAGCGAAACGTTGCCGCAATAAAATATTGCATTAGTTGCACTTGTGTCCTTTTACCTAACATCAAATAAGTAATCAATTATTATTATTATAGTCCCCCAAAAGCTAACTCATGTGGATTATTCAAAGCTCAAATAAATATGGTAATTAAAGATAGGTTATTTCACGCACAAATGAGTACACATTTCTTCATACGCACACCACAGCTTGCTAATCCTCTATTTGATTCTGACACAGCAGTGTCTTGGCCAAACATCTCGCACATGGGCCAAATGGACATCTCACGGAGACACTGTTATTGTCTCTGAGACTTGCCATTTCTTGTTAATGGTCCAACCTCCGTCTGACAGATAAATAACAAGTTAAGCCCCCATAGTGGGCTTTATTAAGTTAGTAGAGAATACATGAAAAAAAGGAGTAATGTATATTTACTCTCATACACCTCATCTTACTTTGTACAGTGACTTAATAAGTCCCACTGTGGGCGAAACGTTGTTGTTAATAAAGGTACCTACATCAAAGCGTAATTAATACATACCCATACTGCACACGCTTACCCTCTGAGGTTCGGGTTTAGTGCTAAATGAATATAACTGTAACCCTTTATTCTCTTACAGCTCCAATAAAAAAATGCATTATAACAAATAAAAAAAGTAAAGGGTTTAGCGCTTCCCCTCGAGTCACGAGAGCTACACTGACATCAAGGTACCTTCCTTCAAGGGGCCCCTCTTAAGACAATAATAATTTAAAAACTGAATACATCATCCATATTCCATCACACACGACCAGTTTCATAAATGAAATAAAATAGGTGAGCCTCAGCTGGGAGACCCAAGTAGGACGATGACGATATTGTCAAACATTCCGCTATAATTATAATTTGAAATAATTAAAAGGGAATTATTTATTACACACAGGATATGTTTTAATGTGTCTCTCCAAGGGTTCAGTAGTAGCAGAGATGATTACGTGTGCATAATAACATAGCAGAAAATAACCAGCATCCTGCCACCATTCTCCAGGTGAAATTCTATCCCAGTGAAAAGGTGAAGGATAAGAGCCTAATAAACGCCAAGGTCACCCCTCACTATGGTACAATATAATTATGTCAACGTATAACATATGAGCTCTTCAATAATTATTTATAAATAGGTACCTCGCTTTAAAAAATAAAAGCTAAATATATTGTATAAGACAGGAAGGAACGGCGTTAAAAAAAATGCGAATATAAATATAAAAAATGGGTCCAGGTTCGGGATAACTAAAGCAGACCTTGTAGGGGCGGTGGCAATGGCACGGTGTGGAGGTGGTGGTGGTGGTAGTAAGACCAGGTGTTTGTTGGTGAGGTTCTCTGGGTGTGCGAAGTCAGTGTTACTCAAGCACCTCCTCACACAACATACTTCCCTCTTACTACCTCAGTCTTCATACAGGTCAGCATTCTCATCAACTATTGAAAAACTATTATAATTTTTTAATCACGTGAAATTGTTATTATCTATCTTCATTTTGATTTAATCATAATTTCTTAATGTTATTATAAGAAAACTTAAAACAGCCAAAAGTAACTTCCCACCTACACCAGCTTATGATATACCTTTGCTATATTTTAACACAATCAACTTTCAGAACCCTCATGCGCATCTGTGATGTGCGAGCTGCTGGTGACAATTCATTCTCACAAACGTGAAAAACTTTGATTTTAATGTCGCCTTGGTTTCCTGAGACACCTTGCTGCTAGGCATGTCTCGCACAGACCTTTCTAAGCAATCTTTCCGTCAGTAACATAAAAGCTCTGTGAATACTGAGACACATCAGTCATGCGGATCAAAATACAGCCCTCTTAGTACAGTAGACAAAAGGGTGACTACAATTTGTAAGATTGAAAGGTGGTGGTATTTTTTTATCGATATACTTCAGTGATCGTCTGTTTTGTTTGTCAACTACACTATACTCTCGAGGAGATTAAGAATTTTGTTTCCAGTTTTGTAGAATGGTAAACTGTATCATGGTGAACTTAAGGTTTTTGACCTCTTGAATAAATGGTTAGGGTTTATATTAACTAAATTGTGCAGTATTTTATATCTACGAGACAAATTTTATTATGCACCTCATACCAGATTACATAGGCACATAATGGGTACCAAGGCTGAGCTTCACTATTCTGTTAGATAAACAAGCCACACTAATAACTGGTTTAGCGCTTCTCCATAATCATAAATATAATACAGAAGTATGTTTTTGCAAGTGTGCTCTCCGTGCTTATGTAAAACTAGTTATTTTTTTTAGTAAAATTTGATCCATCAACAATGTGCTACTCTACAAGGTGGATGAAATCTTTCAGTGTGAGCTGGGAAACTTCCACAGAGCAATAAGGGTATCAAGTGTTTAGCTGTCAAAGGGAGGGGACGAGTGACGAAGGAAAAAGGTACTATTATGGATTCAGCTGAATGATATTCGTCTGGCTGGTTTTTTATTGTCCATTTATTATGTTTGACCTTGAATTTAAAAATAAGTTTGAGTATTCTTAGGGGTTGGTTGACTTTTTCTCCCAGCTTGCTGTGCTGGTTTGAGGAACTAATGGACTATTGAAGATTGACACGTCTAAATATTTACGTGAGTAGACAATTAGGTGACTGATTATAAAAAGGTAGCAATAACTATTTGTGTGCAATCGGATTGATAATAAGGGTATATAATATAACAGACCGCTGTTTAATTTAGTAGATAGATGACGGTATCATGTCCGAGACTACCAGCACGTCAGTTGACAAGCGACGTTATCGTAATGACGTTAGAAAACAGCTGGCATAACTATTATTTTTAAGATTATAAGAAAAATAACGCTCACTTTTATTAAGTTGATTTTAATACATTTTGCGCACGCTGATGCATTCGGGTATTTCCCTAAACCGTTACTAATGTTAAGTTTAACCAATGAAAACGTAAAAAGCAACCGCACGAGGATAGAGGAAGAGAGAGCTCACCTATATGTGGTTGCAGGGAGCTTACCGGCGTCCTTTGTGGCATTCTGTGTGCATGCGTGTGTATGTGTCCGTGTCATGCGTGTTATGTGCATGCGTATGTATGCTTGTGTTGTGCATGCGTGTGCATGGTGTATGTGCATGCGTGTGTATGTGCATGCGTGTGTATGTGCATGCGTGTGTATGTGCATGCGTATGTGCATGCGTGTGTATGTGCATGCGTGTGTATGTCGCATGTTTTTGCGTGTATGTAGTGTATGTGCATGCGTGTTTTGCGTGTATGTGCTTGTGTATGGCATCGTGTGTATGTGCATGCGTGTGTATGTGCATGCGTGTGTATGTGCATGCGTGTGTATGTGCATGCGTGTGTATGTGCATGCGTGTGTATGTGCATGCGTGTGTATGTGCATGCGTGTGTATGTGCATGCGTGTGTATGTGCATGCGTGTGTATGTGCATGCGTGTGTATGTGCATGCGTGTGTATGTGCATGCTGTGTATGTGCATGCGTGTGTTGTGCAGCGGTATGTCTGCGTGTGTATGTGCATGCGTGTGTATGTGCATGCTGTGTGTATGTATGCTGTGTATGTGCATGCGTGTGTATGTGCATGCGTGTGTATGTGCATGCGTGTGTATGGCATGCGTGTGTATGTGCATGCTGTGTTGTGCATGTTTATTGCATGCTGTGTATGTATGCGTGTTATGTCATGCGTGTGTATGTGCATGCGTTTGCTGCTTGTATGTGCACTTTGTCTGCGTGTGTATGTGCAATGCGTGTGTATGTGCATGCGTGTGTATGTGCATGCGTGTGTATGTGCATCGTGGTATGGCATGCGTGTGTATGCAGGTGTTAGTGATGCAGTGGTATTGCTATTTAGGATTGCATGCGGTATGTGCATGGTGTGATGTGCATGTTGTGTATGTGCATGCGTGTGTATGTCATGGTTGTATGTGCATGTGTGTATGTGCATGCGTGTGTATGTGCATGCGTGTGTATGTGCATGCGTATGTGCATGCGTGTGTATGTGCATGCGTGTGTATGTGCATGCGTGTGTATGTGCATGCGTGTGTATGTGCATGCGTGTGTATGTGCATACGTGCGTGGGCAATTACGCATATATACCTTCAAGAGCAGAGCTATGCTTCATTATTTTTTTTAATTTCCAATGGTTGTAGAACTTACTACTTCCTCCTCTAATTAATTTCATGGGTCTAGTACTCTGAACAAAAATTCGTGTAACCCTTCAGTCCCACTTTTTTCTCAGTTTAAAAATGTGGCCTCGTGTTGTCCCAGTTGCGGGTAATACTTTATGTATTCTTTCGTCTCCTCTTCTAACCTCATCTAAGACTAAGGATGCCCAGCGTGGGCATCCTTAGTCTGGTAGTTTGGTAGTCATTTTATAGCTCTTTGATCCTTTCATAACTAATTCACATTTTTTTAAGACGTGTACACTGCACAGCTGCTGCATGCGTAGCCTAATATGTATTGTTAATAGTGTCTAACATTTCTCCATCCATATTTTACAGTTTGTCAGTGTAGATATACCTGTTACCGGTTTCGCGAGCTTTCCTTTCCTTATATTCTAACCTGGGGCCAACTCTTTTTTCTTCATTGAATGCTCAGTCATGCTGTTAGTTGATGTTGGCGTTCCGATGACCCACATATCCTTTACAGCCTCGTTGATTTGGCACTTGGAGGATGCAGTGATCATTTCCTTATGCAAACTTTTACACGTGTTCCAACAATATTTTTAATATCTGCTAGTATGATGTTGAAGAATCTTGGACCACGAATGTTGACACAGTGTTCTCTTATTGTGCCCATGGACTCCCACTGAATCGATGTTACACTTCCGCCCATATCTCCCACTCCAGTACGTTGTTATAGTAACATAGATTTGGGACCAGGCCCACAGGTATCTTCCATGTATATATTATCAGGTATCCCTTCCTCACTCAACAGTCTACACTGTATTGGCTCTATGCGAGTAAACGATTTCAACCTTTTCCAGCCCTGATCTCTCTCCTGCCTCGAATGGAGCCGTCAATACAGAAGAATATTATAAACAATAGAGCACACGTGATTTGAATAGTATTATCTCTGGCATTATACCTCTTGTCTAGACACTTCACATTATTCACCTCGTCATTTTTTCCGGTCTTCGTGGCATTTGTCTTTTTGTATTCTCTAAATGATACGTCATCTGACATTATTATACCCAAGAGTTCAGCATGTTCCTATCGTTCTACAGGATGGTCCTCCTGTGTTTTGTATTTAGTGCTCCTTTTGAGTTCTTCATTCTTTCCATTTATGAACAGTTGAAATTTGTCACCACTGAACATCATGTCATTTTCTATTGCCCACCGGAAAACTTTGTTGATATCTGCTTGCAAATTGTCTTGTATCGAAGTGACTTTCTTGCTTATTTTAGTATCGTCCACAAAGGATGTTACAAAGGTGTGGATAGTGTTTTTATCTATGTTTGCTTTTAGGATGAGAAACAGTGAAGGTGCCAGGACTGTTCTTGGGTACTAAGTATTTTACTTTGATAATTTAATATTTTCTTACTTTTCCTGTATATTTTTTAACAGCAGATCAAACAATTTTTCTTCATAGTTCTGTCTCGTAGTTTAGGTACCAGTCTAATATGACTGAACTTTCTTGAGCTAAATTTTGTGGAGACAAGGTGTGGTTGTACATATACAGTGAAAAGCAATTTGAAGAGTCATTGCTGAGGCTGCAAGCCTAATGTTTGATAACCTAGTGTACCCCGCTGATGTTTTTCTGTTCATGAGTGCTTCGGCTGATGTTCAGTGCTGCATGGAACGGGTTCAGTGCATCAGGTAGTGAATTCAGACGCTTTAGATGGTGGACTCGGTGCTTCAGGTGTCAGATTCAGTATTTGAGATGACGGGTTTAGCATCATGTATTTCCAGATCCTACTAAATGTCCAATTCAAGGAGCTGTTTACCTTCTAAGTGGTATTTCTCTCATCTTTTTTTCCCCCTATGTCAAGTTTCTTTACTTCTCACTAGCCACTTGCTCGACCAATCCTGCAGTCTGTCAAGATTCCCTCTAGCTCTCTTGGTTTTATGTCCATGCCATCTTCGTTACATACCATCTAAGTTATTTTGTCCTTATCCGCGAACATTGATATGTAGGAATGTCTCCACACTGATAGGTCGTTTGCACACAAGGTACCGACAGGATGGGGACTCCGGAAATTAGATACCCTGGCCCACCTTGACATTTCCTCTCTCGCCGTGACTTAAAAAGATTTACTGACCCGAGTACTCTTGACACCTCAACCTGCATATCCAGTCTGTGTGGCAGTCAGCTGTGCTGTACTTTGTCGAAGGCCTTATTGTAGACGAAATAGTGTATACCTAAACCACTGGGAATTTTAAAGTTATAAATTAATATGAGAAGGGACACCACGAGTATAAACTCTAATGTAAATACACAAATCAAAACAATTAGGGCAACACTAGACACCAGACTATAAATTTTAAGTATTTTTCAGTGGAGCTACCCTCCACTTCCTCGGATCAAACATGTTTACCTTTTATTCCCCGGTATGACTCCTTCGAGCTTAGCGCTTCCCCATGAATATATAATAACATGCATTAATAATACAAGCCTTTGTCGATGAGTAGAGAGAAGGATCAACGTGAACTAAATGTCTCTGAAAGATGGAAGGAAGGAGGGAGGCATATGTAAACATCCTCTACAAGGTCACATCTTGCACGTTAACCTTTAAATCCCCCCCAGCAAGGTTACTCCTCCATTTATGACCTACCCGTAACAAGGTCACAGACCTGTGTGGCCTTCCCCTACCACCAAGGTCATTACATATACCGCACGAGGCGTCTCACACAAGGCGAACCACAGCACCAGTAAGTTCAAGGTCAACTCGGCACACTGTGATTATCCAAACCCAAGTTTAAGTTCTACCATTGCATTACCACATTCATTATATCAGCTTTCAGAATTAACAAGCTCCTGAACCTACAGCGGTTTTCTATCAAGCTCCGAAACCAACACTGATTTTGCAACAGGCTAAGGAAACAGCAGAGATTATCTAATAAGTTTCTAAAGCACGTGTAATTTACCTGTAGTGATTTCTGAGGAGGGGTTATTCCCCAGCGACCCGGTCCCAGACCAGACCTGATCAATCAGGCTGATGATGCGAGCTGCGAGCAGTGAAACGTTGACACCACAGCCCGGCTGATCAGAAACTAACTTTAGAACTTATCAAATTTCCACGTGAAGACAGCTATTGAATCTATTGGTAATTCCCTCTTTATACTTGTAGAATCATCCGCGATAGTTTTTTCTTCAATATTATACTCCACGGCAACCTCTCGCCGAGTTTCAAAGGTCTATATGGAATTAGTACCGCGGATTACTTAATAAAAAGGAAAATAAAAAATGCCAGGGATCCTTCATATCAGAAAAACATTTTTAAAATGGCGAAGCAATTGTTAATTCAGGGAAGGAAATTATAGTATTCAGAGGAAAGCCGGATGGAATGGAGTGCTGTAGACACAGGTGGCAAAACAAAGTTCTTTTTTTGGGGGGACAACGTTTCACTCTCTTCAGAACTTTATCGATTCGTGACTGACTGAAGCTCTACACAAAGCGAAACGTTTTTCAAATAAAACCTTGGACTGCAAGGTGTCTCTTTTCGTCACTGTTTTCTGTAGCATGTCGCTTGTATCGTGCTCCTTCCCTCTCCTACCCACGCATACAAACTCCCATTGAACTCGTGATCTGTCGCAGCCCTAACGTCAACCTTCAGCACAATTGTTCCTGTCCGTTAGTTAAAGTGTGCCCTTATAGGCGCTATATCCCCTAATGTCAACCCTCATAAATGCACACTCATCATAAACCTTTTACGCAGACAGGCAGACACAGACACACACACACACCCACCAACCCACCCACCCACCCACACACACACACACACACACACACCCACACACACACCCTCACACCCACACCTTCACACCCACACCTTCACACCCACACCTTCACACCCACACCTTCACACCCACACCTTCACACCCACACCTTCACACCCTCACACCCACCCACACACACACACACATTAGAAGGAAAACAACAGTCAAGGACCAGGTGATCAGGCTGGGGAAGGAAGGCGGGGAGCTCACAGGGAGCAACCAGGAAGTATGTGAGAAGTTCAGCTCAAGATTCAGGGAGGTATTCACAGTGGAGACAGGGAGGCTTCTAACAAAACGAGGGAGTAGGGTGCACCAGCAAGTACTGGACATACTGCACACAACCGATGTGAAGAAACTGCTAGGTGAGCTAGATATCTCGAAGGAGGTGAGCCCAGATAACATCTTCCCATGGATCCTGAGAGAGGGAGCAGATGCACTGTGTGTGCTACTTACAATAATCTTCAATAAATCTATTGAAACAGGACAACTGCCTGAGGTATGAAAGACTGCAAATCTAGTCCTATTTTTTTAGGAAAGGAGACAGACAGGCAACACTAAACTACAGACCTGTGTCGTTGACATGTACAATATGTAAAGTTATAGAAAAAAATATCAGAAGAGTGGTGGAGCACCTAGAAAGAAATGGGCTCATGACAACCAGCATGGCTTCAGGGAAGGGAAATCCTGCATCACAAACCTACTGGAGTTCTACAAGGTAAAAGAAGACAGGAGAGAGAGAGAGGGATGGGTAGACCATTTTCTTGGAGTGTAAAAAAGCTTTCGATACAGTAACAAACAAGAGGCTGATTGAAAAGCTAGAGGAGAAGCCAGGAATACCAGGGAGAATACCTCAAAGGATCAGGAATACCTCAAAGGAAGGAAACAACGTCTACTGGTACGTGATGAGGTGTCAGAGTGGGTGCATGTGTTGAGTGGGGTTCCACAAGGGTCAGTCCTAGGTCCGGTGCTGTGAATGACATGACAGAAGGGATAGATTCAGAAGTGTCCCTGTTAGCAGACGATGTGAAGCTAATGAGAATACAAGTGGACGAGGATTAGGTAAGTCTACAAGGAGATCTGGACAGGCTGAAAACCTGGTCCAACAAATGGCTCTTGGACTTTAACCCCAACAGATGCAAAGTCATGAAGTTTGGGGAAGGACAAAGAAAACCGCAGACGGAGTACAACCTAGGAGGTCAAAGGCTTCAAAACTCACTCAAGGAAAAGGATCTTGGGGTGAGCATCATACAGAGCACATCTGAGGCGCACGTCAACCAAATAACTGCTGCAACATATGGGCGCCTGTCAAACCTAAGAATAGCGTTTCGACATCTATGTAAGGAGCCATTCAAGACACTGTACACTGTGTACGGCTGGCCCATATTGGAGTATGCAGCACCGGTATGGAACCCATACCTGGTCAAATACATCAAGAAATTAGAGATAGTGCAAAGGTTTACAAGACTAGTCCCAGAGCTAAGGGGTATGCCCTACGAGGAGATGTTAAGGGAAATCAATATGACGACACTGGAGGAAAGAAGGGATAGGGGGGACATGATAACGACATATAAAATACTGAGAGGAATTGACAAGGTGCTAGGGACAGAATATTTCACAGATGGGACACAGCAACAAGGGGTCACAACTGAAAGTTGAAAATTAAGATAAGTCACAGGGATGTTAGGAAGTATTTCTTCAGTCACAGAGTTGTCAGGAAGTGGAACAATCTGGAGAGTGATGTAGTGGAGGCAGTATCCATACATAGTTTTAAGAAGAGATACGATAAAGCTCATGGAAAAGGGAGAGAGTGGACCTAGTAGCGACCAGCGAAGAGGCGGGGCTAGGAGCTATGAATCGACCCCTGCAACCACAACTAGGTGAGTACACACACGCATCGATGGTATGTTCGTCAGGAAAACATGCTTCCCGAAGCGGATCCTAAATGATGACCGGTTCACTACTTCCAGGTAACCACTGGGTGCACCACTGGCGTACCCGTGTCGGGTACGCCAGTATTTACTATGCCAGTACCTGACCTAGGTTCTCTACGTGGTCAAAAAACCAGCAAGTCATCTCGTATCGAGGTATATCAGTTCTCCAGCCGCGCCGCCGCCGCCGCCGCCGCCGCCGCCGCCGCCGCCGCCGCCGCCGCCGCCGCCGCCGCCACCACCGCACAGCACATCGCCAGCCAGACAGCAATACACAAAGGCATTTTCCTCCTTCCATCTTCATTCATGCCCCATGCCATTTACAACTTCCAAATTTGGCCGTACCACCTTTTGTTACAATAGACACTTATGAAACCACACGTGCAAAAAAAGATGTTCCTGGAGATTTTCTAGTGAATAACGCAATCAGCATTTTTTTTCTCTCACGATTAATTTGGCGGTAATAACATATGCGAGGTTGTCTGCAAGTGTTGTGGCTGCACTCCTTCCTTCCGTAACCTGTCATAATTGCAACGAGTTCTGCGAAACAAGATAGAGCCTTCACCATTCCCTGGAATTTTTTTTACATAATTTCCTAAATGTAGAACATATAAATGAATAATATAATAACTGCGTATTAAAATGTGATGCTATTTGGACCCTTCAAGAAATTTCGTAAGGGGGGGGAGGCAGAACAGCCGGGGGAGTGAAACCGCAGAGGAGACGCCATATTGAATTTAATGTGTGAACACTGGATTGAATTGTGCAATGTAATCAGGCGTTCTCATAGGTCAATTGGTGTATATCGGCCTCAATCCGTAATTGAGAAATTGCTGGCACGTTCCTGCTGAAGAATTGGGATAGTGTGGAAAACCCTAACAATTAGACAACCAGGACGGACAACTAGAGGACACTAATTCTCCCAGGAGCACACTTCAGCTAAGCGATGCTTACTCATAATGTACAGTAGTTTTTGCATTGGCCATAAATCCTAGCTGTAGAGGTAGCGTTAGGGTGTTTCCATAAAATTATGATCCAGTAATTAAATGGTAAGTGGTAATACGAATTTCTTTTGTGTACCCAGCAAGCCTAATCATATACAGTCCACATTATTTTATCATTTATCATTATTGGTATTAATGTTTAATAATGTAATTATTAATTTAATGTCAGGTCTAGCTTTTTGTGAGTGGTGAAGAAGTGAGCATCGAGGGAGTCACAGTTCGGCGACCTACTGTGACTTGTCCCACTTATCTCACACAAATTACTTGCCTGTAATAATTCAGGTAATACCCTGTAAATCTCATGCAGGTAATTTACTCACATAATAAAATTCACAAACGTCAACGATACTTTAATGCTTAAAACGGCGACTAAAGTACTAGCGTATATACATTGATACACTGGGGTGGTAGGAGAAGTGGAATATTCAAATGGCATCAGGAAGAAATCCAAATATTCTTCCTTGAAGCCTTTTATCCACTTCTCCGAGGCTATGGGTCCCACAATTTGTACCAGAGGTGGACCCCATCCTAATATATATATATATATTATATATATATATATATATATATATATATATATATATATATATATATATATATATATATATATATATATATATATATATATATATATATATATATATATATATATATATATATATATATATATATATATATATATATATATATATATAGTGTTTAGATTAGGTTTTATAGATTTAATGCAAATTTAATATTTACTTTATTATTATTCCCTGAACTAATATCAATACCTATTATTATTATCATCATCGTACAAAGTGCTACATGAGGAAGAGTCTCACTACTGCAGTTAATACTTAAGCTATTTTGATTTGAATTAAACAGATATAACTGTCAGACACGGATGAACTAGACAACACTACGTTTAACACAGGAAGCACTGTAAGTCATCATTATATAACCAGGCCTCCAGTTTTAAAAAGCCCGCCTGGGGCAGTCCATTCTCTCACCAAGAGAAGTTATTGTTTAAATTTCAACGATTTCCATTTTTTTCCTAGTCCAACTCGTTGCCAGACGTATGGTAGTGTTTTTTTTCTAATAAGCGCAACCAATCTCGTCTGTTCATTACCCAATCTACGAAAGACACCCACGACACAAGGACCATTTTTTACTTTTGTTAATAGCGAGGAGCAAATTTTAGTCGTAACAAATTAATTAACATTAGTGAAATACCCAGTAGTAAAGTTCTGGTTTTTACATTTAATTAAATCCTCATAAGGATCAGGCCCTCTATTTGAGTGTTGAAGGCCGTTCACTGCTCCTGAGAGGATTAAAGGTCGCCTTGGAAGATTTAATCTTAATGGTTTAAACTTGTGCATTCAAATTCTAACCTTCAACTAGACTCCCGAACTAATAATATCAATGGAAGTTTCTTACGTTTGGTTGTGATCGGTCAAGGGTCAAATCTGAAGGGTCAAAAGTTAGGTTAGGTTAGGTTTAAAGCTTATCGACTACACGCGAACCATTAAAAGCGGCACTCCAATGTTGCCCATGATTAATTTAAGGGAAAGTCACCTGACTGTTGATATTAATTTGTCGGGGAAGATCACCTGACACGGGTCTTTGTCTTAAGATGAACCAACAAGTGGTGCCGGCCACCCCGCCTCGTGAAGGCAGGATGGCCCATGACATTGTAAGTCAATATATTACGATACGGAAGAGATTAGGAGATGGGATGCTAACTGAGTCGGTCAACAAAAGAAGATAGCACAACAATTCCACTCGAATGTACAACCAGAAGATCATCGCCCAAGGAAACTACTAGATGTAGCTATAAAGGGTATTATTATTATTATTATTATTATTATTATAATCAAATAGAAGCGCTAAACCACAGGGGTTATACAGCTATAAAGGGTAGCGTATGCCAAATATCACACAATCTGACTACGACCCGCTTCAGGAAACACTTGTCCTGTTTCCTGACGAACCTTACCTAACCTATCACACAATGAATACCTCAATATTTGTGGTCAGTGCTTGAAATGTTGTATGCGTTGGTCAATCAATGCAATAAATTATGGATGCTAGATCCTTCGTCAACTAAACTCGAAGCACAAACTAGTATTTTCACGGCTATGTTGAGACGTGTTCCTGGCTAAATCGGGGAAAAGCCGTTGTATAGCTAGACTCCATGTGGGTCCAGCTACAGACATATATGATAAGCAGTAGAAAAAATGGCAGCAACTACTGCTGGCTTACCAATGCTGGACTCGGTAGTCCAAGTCAATAGCGATCTTATCTTTATTTGCAGTGTATTGATGGTGTCTTTCGAAAATAAATACACTTTAGTTTGGTCATGGCTCACAAGCTGGCTGAGCCTGTTCATTACCTGGAATATACCTGGAGAGGGTTTCGGGGGCCAACGCCCCGGCGGCCCGGTCTGAGACCAGGCCTCGTGGATCAGGGTCTGATCAACCAGCTGTTACTGCTGGCCACACGCAAACTGACGTACGAACCACAGCCCGGCTGGTTAGGTACTGACTTTAGGGGCTTGTCCAGTGCCTTCTTGAAGACAGCCAGGGATCTATTTGTATGTATGCTGGGTGGCATACAGTCACATTCTTATCGTTGATATCGTCATCTAACAACTTTTTTTTCCGCACATGAATCCAGCTCATCTAATTACTGAGAACATGTAGCCTAACATTTTACTCGTTATTAACCAATGAAAATAAAAGTCACAGTGACATTTTTAAGCTATCCTTGCTAAATCTACATCACAAATAATCTGCCCTTTAGAGAGGAAACTTAAAATGACGTTTCAAACCAGATCAGAGGGACGAAAACGTCGGTACTGTGACTTATTCTTTTAAATGCACACCATTTACTAATCATGATGTATCTACAGATGTTGTATGCTTGTCATAATAATAATACAATAAACAATAATAGTAATATTGCATTATTATTATTCATGAGGAGGTAGCCTAGGAAATGGGATGTCAGAATTTATCCAAGGTGAGGTTAGTTCCAAATCTTTGGACAAAAAAAAAACTTAACCGGCATCAAGGGATACCCCTTCCTCTCTTGAAGTGGTTCACTGCAATCCTGGCATAATTATTACCATCAGGTATGAATGACTCTTATGGGCCATACATTGCCCAGGAGGGGCATAGCAGACTAAGTCCAATTCCTTGAATCAAAAGCCTCTGCTCTTGAATCTCAAGACTGTAGGACTACCTAGCTTTATAATCTTTCCTATACGACTGCCTGCCTTTCATTATACCTGTCTTATACGACTGCCTGCCTTCCCTTATACCTTTCTTATACGACTGCCTGTCTTCCCTTATACCTGTCTTTATACGACTGCCTCTCTTCCATTATACCTGTCTTATACGACTGCCCGTCTTCCCTTATATCTATCTTCTTATACGACTGCCTGTATTCCTATACGACTGCCTGTATTCCTATGCGACTGCCTGTATTCCTATACGACTGCTTGTATTCCTATACGACTGCCTGTATTCCTATACGACTGTCTGTATTCCTATACGACTGCCTGTATTCCTATACGACTGCCTGTATTCCTATACGACTGCCTGTCTTCCCTTATACCTGCCTTCTTATACGACTGCCTGTCTTCCCTTATACCTGTTTATTTGACCACTTAAAATTGCTGTGTGCGTGATGAGCATACAGTTACTAGCTTCTTACCACTGGCATGTTTTTTTCCTCAAATTCCATTCAAATCCTCAGATTTCTGTAGTGTTTTTTTGCGACCGTTTTCATTGTCTCAGCCTAGCTGATCAACCAGGCTACTGGTAAAAAAATCAGTAAATCACATTATTTAATAACTAGTCTGTTTGATAATATTTTCTTCTATAATTCCACTCTAACACGCCCCCAGTTACATCTAATACCACCCTAGAACCATCTATCACCGCTTAGTATTATCTAACACCACCCAGGTACCACTGAATACCACTCCAGCATCATCTAACACCTCCTTAGCAACTTCTAATAGGACTCTACCACTTATTTAATACCACCCCAGTACCATCTAACACTACCCTAGAAATCCTAACACCACCCCAGCACCATCTAAGACCATCCGTGCACCATCTAACACTATCCCAATACCATCTGACACCCCAGCACCATCCTAGCAATCCTAATACCACCTCAACACCATCTAACACTAACCTAGCAACACCTAGCGTCATCCACAATTCGCTAAATGTCACTGGCTAGACATTCCACGAGGGTTCCCGCTAGGATTTTTTTTCGTATCCGAGAGAAACATACGTCATAAGCCGACTACGCAAACTGCTCAATTATCAATCCGGAGTCTGGCCTGGCCTGGGTGTGGCAACCACTGTATATGGCTACTTTACTAAATACCAAATGAAACGTTTATGATTTATGATGGTAACTCTTATATGTAAGCAGAATTGGCTACAACTGCGGCTTATCACATCGCTTCTTGAGGATGGAATGTTGTATAGCTTATACAATTCTTTTGTTATTAATGGTGTAATTCGGAAAAAAATCAAAATTAATTTTATTCGGTTTTCAGTGAATGCTTGCCTCCCACACCTACGTTATTACCATTTCCCTCCCCATCTTCTTCCCTCCTCTCCCCATAACTTCCTTACCCCATATACATCCCTTCCCCACAAACCTCCCTCCCCTCGCCACAACTCCCTCCCACACCTCCCTCGCCACAACTCCCTCCCCCCCACACCTCCCCTACATACCACTCCCCTCACCATAATTCCCTCCCTTCCCCCACACCCCCTCCCCATAACTCACTTCCCTCCCTACAATCCTTCCCCACAACTCGTCCTTACTTTCATATAGTTCTTCCTTGCTTCCCCAAACCTTATTTCTTTCCCTCCTAACGCCTCCCTGCTACAGTTACTGGTACTGTGTTTTGAGTATGCGATGATTACAATACACTTGTGTTTGTTCATTCCTGCAATTTGTTAATACTATGCTGTTCAACATCCCAATGTGTTGGGGCAATGGTGAACCAATGTATTCTCTTACTATTAAAAAACAAACCCATAAATACCAAGTGGTACTAATGAAATGCAATCCTGTGGTTTTTTTTTTTTACAAACCAGTTAATTATATACACAATAATAGAGAAAGGTATAATTAGTGTTTTCCAAATGTTTGTACTGGGACTTGGCACTTGTCAAACTGACTAATTTCCTAAGTCGTCAATGTGTAGATGCAGATCCCTTCAAGGTGGGTTGATGCTGAAGGACTCTTGATTCAAGGAATTGGAGCTAGGCTCCCCTTCTTCGAATAAAAATGTAGGGGTTATACAGGCACTATATAACCGCAACAAGTTTAGTGTTTCCCCTGTGAATATAGTATGTAATAAAAATGTAAAGTGCAGATGTTTGTAACTTGTGTTTCTAAGTTGGGAAACCTCTTGTATTATGATTAACATGTGATAATTTCTTTAACAGATTTGCCAGTCAGTCACTGGTAGTGTGTCAACAAATTACACAGAAACAAAATGAAACAGTCTAGAGTATTATCAACATTACTTTGCCTGCAACTTCTGTTACCGTTGAGAATACATACAAGAGCCCAGGTGTTCCCTGTGCCGGACACCGAAGGTTAGTAGCATTAACTTAACACTGTGTTGGATCATTAGCTTGCCAAAATATGGTACTGCATTGTAATTCCCTACCTTTCTGCATGAAACAATTTAGGGCAAGAAGCATTAACTTAACATCATGTTGGATCAATAGCAAGCCAAAATGTGGTATATTGTATTATAATACTACAGCGTCCTGCATGCAATAACTCGAGGTTATGAAGCATTAACAACATCATGTTGGATCAAACGTCAGCCAAAATGTGGTAATATTGCATCCTTCTGCTTGCAACAAATGTGTTAACTTTCTTCCTATCCTGCAGACACTGCATACTGGCACCGTCTGGGTTGGTCAGACCTACAAGATGCTATACTTACTGCTTCATCGAACAATTGGAACATTGCTAAAAATGTGAGTACAGTGCTCTACTGTACAGCATAAAATGATACTGAGATCGTTGGTGAGCAAAAATATCTTGCATCTGCAACCCACAGCTCACGTGTGTATCTGAAGGCCATTAAGTAACAATGAAATTTTTTTTCCCTCACTCCCACACATCCCTTGCCCAATCCTAGATGTTTTCCTACTCCCAAACATTCCCTTCCCCAATCCTGCAATATTTTCCACACTTCCATACATTTTTCTCATCTATCCACTTCTCCATCTCCCTTCTCTTCACTTCCTTACTAAAGCCACAATATATAGTTCATTCTCTCATTTGTTTCATATTGTATCCAATTGGTTTCTCACTTGTCAAACAGGTACACATTTACTCCCAAATCATGGAGTATTACCCCACTCAAAGCACTCTCATGACTCTAGTCTGAGATTAAAACTTTAATTACAATAACCAGTATTAAAAATCTTTACTACACACACCAACATTGTAATGGATATTTAGGCTGAGCACATGACTGCTTTACCAGACTGTTATAACAAACGAAATTTAAAAATGTTTGCATCGCATAATTGTGCAATGAGAGCTATAAACGGGAATACTGTACTATGTAGTATATTATAAATTTTAATTTGCCAACAAAATACTATGGGTAAGGATGTTGCACTTCAGAGTACCATTTAAATTGCAATACAGTGGACCCCCGGTTAACGGCCGGCTCCAAACACTAACATTTATGTAAGTGTATTTTTTTAAGTGCTTTTGTAAGTGTATGTTTGGGGGTCCAAAAAGACTACTCTAATTTACATTATTCCTTAAGTTAATAAATTCGTTCGGTAACAGCACTTGAACAGCATTCTGGAACGAATTATGGCCATTAACCGGGGGTCCACTGTATTTGAAATAACAGCTAGAAAATGAGAGATAGAGAATGTTTTTTTTTCCTTTTAATTTCCTTGCCTTGGTGGAAAAAGGCTGATGTATTAAAAATTAAAAAGGATTACTCTATTTCCCGCAAGATTGGCATTTCCTTAATATTACACAGCCACACAATGTTTGTCAATGTAAATTATTATATACAGTAGTACTGTATACCAAAGATGATCATAATTATGGTAATCTATAATTATGACCAATTAGGTTTTTGCTTAACAAGTTTTAACTACCATGCCAGGTGATTCACAAGTAACCCAATAACTGAAGATAAAACTGGACATCATTATCTAAGGTAATTTCATCACCAGTTTGTAGTTTAGTTGTCAGTGGTTCCAGCCAGGGTAATGTGACTTATTCTTTCAGGTGGTGTTCTTCCTTGGAGATGGCATGGGTATTGTGGCATCAACAGCAGCCAGAATTTACAAAGAGCAAAAGCGTCACAGACGCTCAGGAGAAGAGGGATACCTGGCATGGGAACGCTTCCCACACACAGCACTTTTAAAAGTTAGATAATGACTGTCAATATCACGGATTAAATTTGCATTAATTCTGACACTAACAGAGTAGTGCATACAGTAAATAACACAATGTTATTTTAATTACTTCTTTGTAGTTTTATTATTTATTAATATATACTATATACATGTACGTAAATGGGAAGTGGAAAAGAATTCTTCCTCCGTAAGCCATGCATGTCTTAAGAGGCGACTAAAATGCTGGGCGCAAGGGGCTAGTAACCCCTTCTGTATAAGTTACGAAATGTATAAAGAAAAACTTTTATTTTTCATTTTAGGTCACCCTGCCTTGGTGGGACATGGCCGATTCATTGGAAAAAAAAAAAATTTACAAACAAGTAAATTTGGCCACCAAATTTTGTGGGAAGAGGGGAGGGAGGGGTGAAGATGTTGCAGTTTGGAAGGTCATCTGAACTGTGATGTCAGCACACCTTTGGCAAGACACCAATTGAGTAAATGATGGTTAATGTGTTTCCTCTTTTTGGGTCACCCTACCTCAGTGAGAGATGGCCAGTGTGTTAAAAACAAAGGGAAAGGGATATGTTCTGAGAGGTAACACAATATTTGGACTCCTGAGTTGCAGGGACTATACTATCTTTAAATACTATCATTTCTTTAATACAGTGGTACCCCGGTTTACGATGGTCCCCAAACTCACCCTTTTATGTAAGTTTATTTTTTTAAATGCTTTTGTAAGTGTAATTTTGGGGGTCTAAAAGGACTAGTCTATTTTACAACATTTCTTAAGGAGATAAATTCGTTTGGTAATGGCACTTGAACAGCATTCTGGAATGAAAAAATATCGTAAACCGGGGTACCACTGTACCAACATTCATAATAAAGGATGACCAAAAAGAAGAGATATTTGGGCCCTGGAAAAGCCAGTGAATACATTCTCAATGAACTCCTGTGAATAGTTTTTTAATATAGAGCTCATGCATCCACAGAATTCAAGTGTAGTTTATATTTTCCCCCACAGGTATATACACTAAATGAGCAAATCCCAGATAGTGCAGCAACAGCCACAGCATTCTTCACGGGCTCAAAGGCAAACCAATATACATTAGGGCTAGATAACACAGTTTTCAAAAATCAGTGTGTTAAATCCCTGAATCCCTGTAGGTGGCAAACATCTATACTGGATTGGGCACAGAAGGCAGGCAAGCATACAGGTAAGATAACAAATAGAAATGTTATACAGTGGTACCTCTACTTACGAGCAGCTCCCAACTCGAACAATTATGTAAGTGTATTTTTGTAGGTACTTTTGTAAGTGTATTTTTGGGGATCTGAAATGGATTAACCAATTTTTCATTATTTCTTATGGGAAAAAATTCCTTCGGTATCGGTACTTGAATAGGCGACTGGAACGAATTTTGCTCGTAAGTAGAGGTACCACTGTATTTATTAATAACAAACATAATTCTATTATTGTTTTACCAAGAATAATTTAATAATCTGATGCAGTCAACCCAAATTTAACACACGACATTACTACATCAGCAATACAGTGGACCCCCGCCTAACGAGCAAAATTCATTCCAGAAGCCTGCTCAAGTGCCATTACCGAACGAATTTACTTCCTTAAGAAATAATGTCACGTAGGTTAGTCTATTTCAACCCCCAAAAATACACTTCCACAAGCACTTACAATATTATATTTACATAATTGTACGATTTCCAGGGTGCTCATTAGGCGGGGGTCCACTGTATTTTATTTATCGTATATCATTTGTATATAAATGCCAATCAACTGTATGTGATAAATTATAGAAAAGGCCAAAGATATTTATTTAATACTTGTATCTTATATTCCAATTTATGTTTCAATTTGCCCCAAAAACTTATGGTATGTAGCAGATTTACTATGCAGAATTTCTAGGATGCACCACAACCTTACCCAGTACGTATGTTTATAGATTTCTCCGCTGTTATGTCTTATGCACAAGCCCTTTCTGACTACATTTGTGTTCCTTTTTTAGCCATTTCTCAAAAAACAAACATGACTATCTTTTCTTCTTTAAATTTATCCCACTTTCTTAATTAGACATGGTTGGTTCTCCCTTAAAAATTACATTTTACATATACAGCAATCAAGAGCATGTACTGCACCACTTTTTTTTTTTTAATTGTCCATCATATTAGTCGTACTGGCCTTGGGAAGTACAATGCCTGCACTTTAAAGGAGGGGTCTGGGATAGTGACAGCTGGGAGGGACTATTCTCAGCTGTCGTATCTGAGCGCCTCTGCAAAACAGTGATTATGTATGAGTGTGGTGAAAGTGTTGAATGATGATGAAAGTACAGTGGACCCCCGGCTAACGAACAAAATTCATTCCAGTAGCCTGCTCAAGTGCCATTACCGAACGAATTTACTTCCTTAAGAAATAATGTCACGTAGGTTAGTCTATTTCAGACCCCCAAAAATACACTTCCACAAGCACTTACAATATTATACTTACATAATTGTACGATTTCCGGGGTGTTCGTTAGCCGGGGGTCCACTGTATTTTCTTTTTGGGGATTTTCTTTCTTTTTGGGTCACCCTGCCTCGGTGGGAGACGGACAACTTGTTGAAAAAAAAAAAATTACTGTAAATTTAAGGTAAATGCAATATATGAAGCAAGTAGCAAAATATAGCATTTTCATAATGTTCATCTTCTGTCATGAAACAAAAACACTGAAATGAGGAAAACGATAAACCAAATGACATAAAATGGTAAGAACTAATACAGAGACAAATAATTTGCATCAGAACGTAACAAAACTGCTAAAGTGATCAAGATAATGCATGAGAAACAGTGTAAATGTTTTAATTCAAAATCTAAGTTTGAAAACTACCTGTATGCAGCCATGAATTATGGAAAAAGACCACAATGAATAAAAGTAATTTCTTTTATGGTATGTAAAAAAAAAATTACAAATGAATTTCCTAAGCAGGGTCCAAAATATGGTAATACATTCAATATTTTGCATTTTCAGGATTTGTGACAACGACACGAGTGACCCACGCCACACCTGCTGCTCTATATGCCCATTCTCCGAACCGTGATTGGGAATGTGATACAAAACTTGGAAAGCTTGGCCATGGCTGCAGAGATATTGCTAAACAGCTTGTTGAGAATGCTCCAGGAAAAGATGTCAAGGTAGGTTACCACCATATATTCTTCATTATTCACATTTACAAAGTTTACCACCATAGTATTAAATACAGTGGTACCTCTGTATATGTTCGCTTTGGAATAAGTCCAACTTGGTATACGTCCTGTTTGGATGCGAAAAATTTTGCTTGGTATACGACCTTTGTTTGGAATACGACTCACGTGCTAGAACTTGTATGGGCCAAAATGAGTCACGACATCATGTAAAAATTCCTTTAGAAGAGAAAAACCTGCCTCTGAAGGCCCTCCTCATAATGGACAATGCTCCAGCTCACCCTCCAAGCTTGCAGGACTATGTGCTGCCGGAGTTTGACTTCATCACTGTAAAGTTTTCCCCCCTAACACGACTCCTCTCATTCAGCCCATGGATCAGCAGGTCATCAGTAATTTCAAGAAACTCTACACTAAAGCACTATTCCAGAGGTGCTTTGAAGTGACCTCTGACATAGTTAACCCTGAGAGAGAGTTTTGGAAAGATCACTTTACTATCGCCCATTGCATAACTCTGACAAAGCCTGGCAGGAAGTTTCATACAGAACAATGAACTCTGCTTGGAGGAATTTGTGGCTAGAAGCAGTGGCTGAAAGAGACTTTGAGGGCTTTGAGGCCGTCTATAGTGGAAGATATTGTCTCTCTGGGCAGGTCCATGGGTTTGGATGTGAGTGATAGTGATGTGGAAGAGTTAGTGGAGGGGCAAAGGAAAGAGCTGACCACTGAGGAGCTGCAAGAACTTGAGGAGGAGGAGCACAAGACTAAAGATGGATGCACTCTCTTCAGGCTCGGAAGAGGAGACAGAGGAAGCCCCTACTTCATTAATCAAGGAAATCTTTGCCAAATGGATGGACGTCAAAAATTTTGCAGAGAAGTATCACCAAAACAAAGCCCAAACAAGCCATAATAGCATTGTCTGGAATGATGAGACAATGTCACATTTCCGAAACATCCTGAGGAGAAGGCAGAAGCAAAGTTCTCTGGAGAGATTTTTAGTAAAAGTCAAACTTGGTGAGCTTCAACCAGGTCCAAATAGGAAAAAAGAGACAGAAAAGAGAAGGAGGCTCTCCTTCCAAACAATAACATTTCCTCCTCCTCCCTTCTCAACACTATCCTAGTAGGCAAAGTAAAGCGAGGTTAAATTTGCATTTATTTCATCTAATTCTTTTGTATCAGGGTCTAACTTGAATTTATTGTTTTGACTTCTTTCTTGTTTAGATGTTCTATATGCCGTAATTACATCTTCGTTATTATAACAGGTTTCCACTTTTACACCTCAATTATCTATTCCTTCATTCTACACCCTCTATGATGATTACTGTATTATAGTCATAAACAGGCATGGAAAATAATGGCTAATGTTAAAATGCATAATAAATTACAATTACAGCAAGTAGCGTATAGATGTGCAAATCATTTAATTTTTTTTTATATTTCTCAGGTAATACTTGGAGGGGGACGATTTCCATTAGGGGCATCAACTGGAATACCTGATAAATTCAACTGTGTACGTGGTGACCACCGTAACCTAACACATGAATGGTTACTGCACAAAAGGGCTTTTGGATATAATGCTGAATATGTACAGAATAAACAACACCTCATGAGTATTGATACCGATAAAACTGATAATTTAATAGGTAATTATTATTAGTTTGTTATTAACAGTATTTTTTCAAAATCAAAGTTCAATGAACAGTTATTATAATTTTTTTTTTTAACAAGTCGGCCGTCTCCCACTGAGGCAGGGTGACCCAAAGAGAAAGAAAATACTTTCATCATCATTCAACACTTTCACCTCACTCATACATAATCACTGTCTTTGCAGAGGCGCTCAGATACGACAGTTTAGAACAGTCCCTCCAAACTGTCACTATCCCAGACCACTCCTTTAAAGTGCAGGCATTGTACTTCCCATTTCCAGGACTCAAGTCCAGCTAAATCTATAATAACCGGTTTCCCTGAATCCCTTCACTAAATATTACCCTGCTCACGCTCCAACAGCTCATCAGGTCCCAAAAACCATTCGCCTCCATTCACTCCTATCTAACACACTCACACACGCTTGCTGGAAGTCCAAGCCCCTCGCCCACAAAACCTCCTTTACTCCCTCCCTCCAACCTTTTCGAGGACTACCCCTACCCCTCCTTCCTTCCCCTACAGATTTATACACTCTCCAAGTCATTCTACTTTGATCCATTCTCTCTAAATGACCAAACCACCTCAACAACCCCTCTTCAGCCCTCTGACTAATACTTTTAGTAACTCCATACCTCCTCCTAATTTCCACACTCCTAATTCTCTGCATAATATTTACACCACACATTGCCCTTAGACAGGACATCTCCACTGCCCTCCAGCCGTCTCATCACTGCAATATTTAAATTATTTAAATTATCTCTTTGTAATTGAATTACAGTTGTAATTGAATTAAGTTGTACACTAACCAATATGACCACTACCTTGCTTAACTCATGCGAATGTGATATTCCATACTCATATTATGTGTGGATACCCAGTTGATCGACTTGTCATCTACATATCCCAACTTGGGTCAGCCAGGGTACTGGTTCACTTTTGGCTTGGCTTATGATCTTTTAAATGAAAACTAACATGGAATTTTGCTGAAAATGTGCTCAGTGGAATTCCCACTCAAATCTTCTTTTCTTAATACAGTACTTTAATTCTTAGTCCTATAATATTTTCTTTACAATTTAGGAGGCACAGTCTGAGAATAGGCCAAGAACCATTAACACATAATGCAAAAACTCTGTACTAGTCATGTAATTATTGAAATTTAAAATTAGTGGGATTCACATGTAAAACGGCACCTACCTAATACAAAAACTACAGTAATTAAAGTTAATATATGTTTTCTTTTATCAGGACTATTCTCTGACACCAACATGGATTATGAAATTGATCGTGATAAAGGGCCCTCAGGTCAGCCAAGTCTGGCTAACATGACATCTGTGGCAATCAAGATCCTCTCCAAAAACAGGCACAAGGGCTTCTTCCTTATGGTAAATATTAATGATACACTCTTACAGTTACTGTATACATTCATCATATCTAAAATATAGTTAACTGTCACTTATAATTCACTTTTTTATCAGTTTCCATTGTTAATATGGCTTTATGTAGAAAATAGTAGATTTTAAAAAAAAAAATTGTGCAGCAAAAAAGGATGCCTAACTTAGTTTTTAATAATGGAATACATGTCAGTGATGTGCACCCTTAACGACAGGTTGAGGGTGGCAGGATTGATCATGCTATGCATGAAACCCAACCTCTGCGTGCTTTTGAGGAAATAGTAGCCTTTGAAGATGCTCTTATTACTGCTCTATCAATGGTGGATCTGAGTGAAACCCTAGTCATTGTCACAGCTGATCACTCCCACGTTATGACCATTAATGGCTATGCCAAGAGAGGAAACAATATTCTAGGTATGTACAGTATATTAATACAAAGATATTTTTTTAACTGTGTATCTTGAAAATTTCTTATAAACAGTATGTACAGTACTAAGTAGTACGTACAGTGGACCCTCGGTTTTCGTTGAAAATTCTTTCCAGAATGCTTTCTGAGTGCCGTTACCGATCGAATTTGTTCCCATAAGGACAAATGTAAATTAGATTAGTCATTTCAGACCCCCAAAAATACACTTAAAAAGCACTTATGAAAATACACTTACATAATTGTTCGAGTTTGGAGGTGAACGAAAACCGAGGGTCCACTGTATATGTATATTGTACGTATATGTTTGAGATATTGGCTGTTTGGAGTGAATCTAAACTGTTGTATCTGAGTGCCTCTGCAAAGACAGTGATTATGTATGAATGATGGTGAAAGTGTTGAATGATGATGAAAGTTTTTTCTTTCTTTTTTTTTTTTTGGCTCACCCTACCTCAGTGGGAAACAGCTGACGTGTTAAAAAAAAAGTAAATATCATTATAAAAGAATACCAAGTGAAATACTGTATGTAAATGATAATTGACAGCAAACAGAGGATATGTAATCATCATATACTACTGTATATGCAAGATATTCCTTGCTTTATGTGATAGATCCGTTACCTACTGATGGCGCATAGGGAGACGGCCGGTGGGAGACAGTAATGTGTTAAAATTACAACATTTCATAAATTCATAAGCTTACTACACATTTACCATATGGTCAAATAAAAAAATTAATTTGGTCCAAAAAAAGTTAGAATTAAAAAATTCAGTCATACATACATGTACTTCATATACAATTAGACATCAGAATTGGGGGGATGGGGGAAAAGAGAAAGAGAGTGAGAAAAAAATCCACATTTCTTGATTTTTTTTTTTTTTACTCAATGAACATTTTCTGCCATGGCAGGGTGACCCAAATAAGAAAAGACATTCATCAACATTCAATCAATCACCATTTTTCCAGAAATTTGCTGACATCACAATCAAATCACCACTCCAACTGCAACATCCCCACTGACGTTTACAAAAAAAAGAATGAGCATACCACGTTGAATGTCAATATAAACTAGTTTAGAATGATATCTAAAGATTTGTTGTTAAAATATTAAGTGGTGCTGGGCTTGGGTAATCTCAAAAGAGCAAATTTATACCACATACCATACAGAAAATTAATGAAGAAACAGGGTTGCTACACATAACCAAATTTGCACATAGTGGAACCAAATGAAGCGAGGAAAACCTATACATGTATACGTAATTCATGTATAACTCATCTGATATTATGATGTATCATTAATATTTATAGAAAGTGATTTATATCCATCTGATATTTTTTCTGTCTATTGTTTTGCAGGAATAGGAAGCACACTATCAGACATTGATAATCTACCCTACACTACTCTAATGTTTACAAATGGCATTGCTTATAATCATTACTGGAATGGTAGTAAGGTATGATAACACATCTTTTTGCTATTACTTTCTTTTAAACCATGTCTTAAAAAATAATCCTGTATAGTACTACTTGCATTATTCTGAAAAATAGAGTCATTTCCCACTAAAGCATGATAACCCAAAGGAGGAAAGCACAATTACTAACACTCAGTTTTAACTCTTTACAGAAGTGTATAGACATCAAAATTGCAGAATGCAAATGACTTCTTTGTTTAAAGACTATTTACATTCATTTATGACAATATTAATGGCCATAAGCCTTGTGTATGTGCTAGTGCATGGTAAAGCGCATAGGGTAATTACTAACGGATGAAATATAACGAGTTTTTAAAGTGAGGTTATCTGATGATGCTGAGAATCTATGTGAAATCCTATCACATTTTTAAAAAATTTCATTTATTAACAGTGATATTTTTTGCCTTTCAGTCTTAACTAACACGATTTATGTGCTGTATATATACAGCACATGAAGGAGAGAAAGGACAACAGGAAATGATGAACCCTATTTTTATATGATTCATACTTTCCTGTTTTGTCTTGTGAATGTTTCTTTGAAAAATTCCCTTAAATTTTCATGCTCAATATCTTCAGACAAATTAAAACTTCAGATAGCCTCTGCTGAATGAGCTGAACATATGGCAGTCCACTGTAATATTATATTCTCATGCAATTTTGTGTAATAAATTCAGGGATTGCCATCATATTGCATAATGCTACAGAAATTTGAAAAAGTAAGCAATCGTGGACATATTAGGATAACAGAAGTTTTAAGGAAGCAGGGAACCATGTAGTAAACTGAGGAATTAAGTGGTGAATTGTGATGTGGAGTAAAAGCTAAAAGACCTGAGGAGATTTATGACGTGCAGTATATGCTTGTGTGGTGTGTTATTCGCATATTTATTGGGATTCTACAGCACCTGAAGAATGAGAGGTAATCAGGTTTGATCCAAGGAAGGGGAGGGTAGCTCAGTTCCTTAAAGGGAATGAAAGTGCTAGATATTATACAAGATGCATAATTCTATAAAGCTTCATGCAGGTTACACGGCTTGATGTCAGAAAAGAAAACTCTACACAACCTGGTTACCAGCCTCTTTCAGCCGTTCCTCTAGGCTATGAAACCCATGCTGGAGAAGATGTTGCTGCCTATGCAATTGGTAACTATCTGATTATTATGATTCACTTATAATATGACATGACATATTTGGTGCCTCTTCTGTAATTCCTAATAAAGAATATAATACTGCACTTCATTAGTAACATCTCAAGATTTATGCAAGCATAAGCAAGACATTCAATTTTGTATTTTCATTTTCAGGACCAATGTCGCACCTGCTCCATAGGTTACATGAGCAAAGCTATATAGCCCATGTAATGGGTTTTGCAGCATGTATTGGGCCCTACAAACTCAACTGTACAAGACCAAAACATCATTAATGATTTTTTAACGCATCGTCCATTTCCCACCTAGACAGGTGGCTCAAAGAAGCCGCGCAACGTTCACTACCACGTGCTCCCTAGCGACCATGCTTTGGTTTAGGGATTGCACCTGGAATGTCATGTTTGGAGACAGGAAGACTACCTCAACACTGGGATGCAATAGCTTGATGTCCTCAGTGAGTATGTCTACAAGGAGGAATTACCAAGTCAAATTATTTCATTTAAGGTATTTCTCAACAAAAAAGTTGAGATAGTCCCTTAAGACAGCTACATTGATCCTGGACTTCTTATTTGTGTTCCAAAACACAGGCATGAGTTGTGGGCATATTAGAGTAGCATACGATTGATTATACTGTATATTCAGTAAAGGCATTTGCACTAAGAAGAAGCAACAGGTGATTTTTCTAACTAATGCAATAACAACATTAGTTTTGAACACAAGATGTGGTGCAGGAAGTGCAAATCACTATGGCATGTGCTGGATTCCACAACATTTAGGTCAATCATTTTAGTACACAATTTAAAAACAAAAAGGATATGAAGAGCTACAATCAAACATCTCAATGCATGTGTAATAGTTACTAATAATAGCAGTCAGTCACTTAACAAAAGTCAAATTTTTAACAAATAAAAATAGTTAACATTACCTGTATCTTCATTAACATGGACACCCTTCAGGTCTTGGAGAATGTGATTGGCAACAGAAGGGTTGGCAACTAGACGGTTTTGATACATAGCTGATGATGCCCATTCCATTATGAGGGTGTTCATACGGTACTGAACTGTTAGCATTCTTACAACATCTTCTCCACACTGATCTGCAAGAAATTCAGTTCTGGTAGTAACAAATACAATACATGTAAATATGTAGAAATAAGTGTAGATTACACATGTATACGAAGTATGTACATAATAGTGCACCTAACTGTATAACACTCCAGACAACCAAAATGATTAATGTCTTTCTATAATGTCATAAATAAAAAAATTTAACACATCAACTGTCTCCTACCAAGGTAGGGGGACCCCCCCAAAAAACAGAAGAAACATTTTCACAGTCATTCACTCAATCACTGTCTTGCCAGAAGCATGCTGATATCACAGCTTAGACAACCCTCTGAACTGCAACATCCCCCACCTCTCCTTCAGAATGTATACACTGCACTTCCCACCTCCAGTACTCAAATCTGGCTAACCAGTTTCCCTGAATCCCTTTATAAATGTTACCTTGTTCCCATAAATAGCACATAGATGCTAATTGATTATTCTAAATTGTATAAGAAATGTGCATAACAACGTGGAGCAGTAACATTACCAAAGCAACTATAAGTAGTCTGGAATAGGGAGAGCAAGCATACATGCACGCACGCACACGCATATATACATGTACGTATATATACAGTGGACCCCCGCCTAACGAGCAAAATTCATTCCAGAAGCCTGCTCAAGTGCCATTACCGAACGAATTTACTTCCTTAAGAAATAATGTCACGTAGGTTAGTCTATTTCAGACCCCCAAAAATACACTTCCACAAGCCCTTACAATATTATACAGTGGACCCCCGAGTAATGTAAAAACTTCATTCCAGAAGCCTGCTCAAGTGCCATTACTGATCGAATTTACTCCCTTAAGGAATAATGTCACGTAGGTTAGTCTATTTCAGACCCCCAAAAATACACTTACAATATTATACTTACATAGTTGTACAATTTCCGGGGTGTTCGTTACTCGGGGGTCCACTGTACTTACATAATTGTACGATTTCCGGGGTGCTCGTTAGGCGGGGGTCCACTGTATATTTGGAGACAAATATAATACAAAAGGAAAATTAACTGAACCATGTCTTGCTTAATACATTATACAGTGGACCCCCGGATTTTGTCAATAATTCTTTCCAGAAAGCTGTTCGAGTGCCGTTACCGAACGAATTTTTTCCCATAAGGACGAATGTAAATTAGATTAGTCCATTTCAGACCCCCAAAAATACACTTACAAAAATACACTTTCAAAATTGTTCAAGTTGGGAGCAGTACAAAATCTGGGGGTCCACTGTATTTCATTCCTTCAACTTTAGTGCCTTGGTGCCAGTGAAGGGCTCTTGATCCAAGGAAAACAGAGCTACCCTCCCATTCCTTGGATCATATCTAATTGCCCACTCTGTATGACCCTTACAGATGTAGCACTTTCCCATAAATACCACCATATAATATGATAACTGCAAACTACTGACAGCTCTGCATATTCACTGTATAAATTATAAATATATAAAAATACTGCATGAGACAATAACAATTAACACACCTATAACTCTCTCCATAAGTGAGTGCTCAAGCCCCTTTGCTGCAGCCTCAGTTGATATAATGGTTGGAGGAAGTTGACAATGGTCACCTGCAATGATGAGCTTAGGTGCACGCAGGAGTGATAGGTAACATGCAGCCTCTATTGCCTGAAAAACAATGATTAAATACATTATTAAATTAGACCCATGATTTAGTTATTTGTTTCTTTTTTCAGTATCTTGGACAAAATCTGGAGCTCAGAAGCTAAAACAATCACTCAAAAATAAAAATAAATCATGCTAACAAGCTCACAAGAAAAATACATTATATCACACACGTATGATGTTAAAATTATCTGCATCAATTACATAAACAACAATGGTTAACATAAAATAAGATTCCTTAAAAATTCCCTGGAGTTCCTACTAATACAGTATCCTGAAAATTGTAAATTACAAAAAAACTGATAAAAAAGGACAAAATTATGGGCCAACAATTAAAATGTACTTCATAGTCAACAACATTTCACAAGTCACACAGGGGCAGGAGCACCTGCTAGCAGGTGGCTGTAAGTGAGATCTGCCTTATCCTCAATCTATAAAGGATCATCTCATGAAGATTTTTTGTGTGCAGAGAAGGGTTAAAAACTTGCAGCCTGCTCAATCCTGTATAATTTATTATTTGTTTACCAAGTCAACCAGCCCTGCTCTTTCCAAGACACTGTTGTATGTGGCCCATGAATACTTAGGCACAAGTGCATCTGAAACTTATTACCTGTGACTTGTTCCTGACAATTGAATGCCACATTTTTGTGTTGGGAGTGGATACTAGGTAACCAACCCTTTGATCTTGAGATACAATATGGCCAAAAAAACAAGTGAGGGCAGAAACTGGGTGATTGTGTATGATAGAATTTATGCCTAAAGAAATGGGGGTCACCACATAAAAAGTGAATTTGAATATACTGACTGAAATTTAATACAGTGGCCGGACATGGCCCCAAATCGCCTTTATTAAGTTTATTTTTTAAATGATTTTGTATAATTTTGGTGAAATGGACTAGTCTATTTCTACATTATTCCTTTGGGATAAATTGTTTGGTAATGGCATTGAACAGCATTCGAACGAAAATATCGAATCAGGTACACTGTACTTTATTGTCAGCTGTAAATTTCAACATTCCGAAAACATATAGGTAATCCTTGAACACTCATCAATAATGACCAGATCCAAATGTTGTGGAGGGAGGTGCTTAAGTGGACCACCATTACTGCTGCTAGTCAGGGTGGCCAGGATAACATCACAACTTAGCAACACTTGCTGCACCAGTCGGCTCTCTCTGTTGGCAGAAATTACTCTCAATACTAGCACTGGAAAACATTCATGTCATAAATTGAATACACCTTTCCTTCATTCTGCATGGTTTAAAATGTCAGAGCTAATTTTTTTAACACTGGTTTCACAATACAAAATGGTGTTTAAAAACAAACTATACATTCTTTGACAATGCAAAATAAGAGATATGTAATGTACAGTATATGTACTATGTCACATTATCTAAACACAGTAACAGTCCATGCTGGTTTTTTGGGGGGGGCTTTATGTAGTAGTTCCTCCTGTGATATAACTGTGACCTATTTTGAATTTGTTTTACCCATGCAGCTCAGCCTGGAGCCAGGCTTTCTGATGATTGCATGTTCAACTAGGCTGTTTCTGTTGATGATCCACTGACCCACATAATCATTATAGCAATGTTGATCTTTCAGATGGCAGAGGTAGTGATCCACTTTCCTCTTGGAAACCTCTACACTTGTCTCAGCAATGTTTCTGATATTTACTAGTAGCAGGCTGAGTAGTCTTGGACCACAGATGTTGACTCAGTAGTAGTATTTCCTTATTGTACCCATAGTGCAAATTATATATTATGAGCTACATACTTTGTCCCTGATTATTAGTCATGGGAGAGTGTCAAACCAGAAGGGTCATACAATACCTATGGAATGAAAGTGAATTAAATAATTCCATTTACTTGGATCAAAAGCCCTTCATCAGCATCAAGACACCCCATCCTTGAAGGGTGACACTGTTAAGCCATCTGGCATTTTGCTTCTCCATGCTGCCATTTATATTTTCCATTTACCCTTAAATCACTATTGCCCCTATTCATTACTATCTAATCACATTAATTTATCTTCATTTCTCATCTGTGTGCAAGTACACAGTGACTGTTTCAAACTGTGTTAAACAGTTACTAAATAATTTACAGCTTTCTAGCAAAATACTTTGGATATTACTGAGATCTTGCTCCACACCATGTAAACATGGAAGTGGCAGCTGTTAGTAACACTTATGTATTGACCTTTACCAAGCTATGGTACTCCTTAATGAGAGGATTATAAGACATAATGTGTAAGGAAAAAACCCCTTCTCCTGTATATATTACTAAATGTAAAAGGAGAAACTTTCGTTTTTCCTTTTGGGCCACCCCGCTTCGGTGGGAAACGGCCGACTTGTTGAAAGAAAGAAAGTGTAAGGAAAACAATGCAGCAGCTACAATATTCGAGGAACCCACAGTACAGGAAATGAAAGAAAAATTGAAATATATTTACAGTATATAGAAAGAATCTTTTCAATGCAGTGCAATACATTACTTACTAAACAAAACCTTAAGAATTTTTCTCAATTATTAATTACTAATAAATGAGAAATGTGAACAATCTTTACTAATACCTTTCACGAAGCTCCTTCCTAAATATTTTTATTTCTTTTTGAAGATATTGCCTTTTGCCTTTATCTCTTGCACCTTTTAGCTGCCCTAAGTGGCTACTTATATCTCGGCGAATATCTTCCAAAATTTTGGACTCTTCACTGAAATGAATAAATGAAAACTGTTAAAGGAAAATTTAAAAACACGAATATATAATATCAAAGATAACAATATCAAAGATGGTTAACACAAAGCTACCACCATTAGAGTATGGTCCTCACTTAGCGACGAATTCATTTACTGATGTGGTCTTAGGAACGAAACTCCGTTGTTAAGTGAGGAGAGGCTGTATTTAAAAGTAAATAAACGAATACAAGTTATGGACTTGCCGCCTTCATGCTGGGTAATTATCTTATGTTTCTTCTCCAAAGTAGTAATTTCCTTTGCACCATCGTAAAGTCGATATACGTATTGTAAGTCAAACCATCCTAAGTCAAGAAGCACCTGTAGTGTAAATACAATAAATACAAGATGAAAATTGATACCAACCTATTATGCAAAATGGCATCGAGTGTATGTCTTTGCGTAAGTTGCGTAACCCGTGCTGGATGACCTAATCGCACTAAACGTATACCAGAAGTGGCTAACCGTTCTACCAAGTTGTCTACAGCAAGGTTGGATGGGGCACAGGCCAGAATCTGAAACAATTTGTGATTCAGATAATAAAATTGTAAAAAGTTAAACTAATTTGTGTATTCTTTTTCATAAATGACAAAATAAAAAAATCCTAAATACACTACAATTAATTATATTATATTAAGAAAAAAATATAAATGATTCATCATAAGTTTAATTGGAGATAAATATATACCATGTCTTTAAACAAAGTCCTTCTCTAGGTGCAAGTGTGAGGGCCCATAGCATCAGAGAAGTAAATAAAAAAAAAGAATTAAAGGAAAATACTGTACTGAGATTTCTCCTTGAAGTCATTTCAATACTCTACCTCAAAGGATTCACTGATACCTTAATAACTATTTTTTTACATAATATTATACAGTATGTAACACAATCTAACTTACCTTGGATTTCAGTTTCACATGTTGTTTAATAATTTCAACCAAAGTTGTTGTCTTGCCTGTCCCTGGTGGGCCATGAATCACTGCTATATCACTTCTCTGAATGGCAAACTGCACTGCCTCCACTTGAGAATTATCCAGGTTTTCTGTGTGATGATTTTAGTACAATAACATTAAATATTTACTGTGTAGGGAAATATTTAGTATACAGAGACAAAAGTAATATAATTATAATTATTGTACACCTCCCTTTTCACATATTTAAGCCCACATTATCAACTTATCTCCTTTTTGATATTGCTCTCCACATGTTTACACTTGTTGCCATATTTCTCATTTTTTTCCGGGTCATCTTACCTTAGCGAGAGATGGCTGGTGTGGATTAAAAAAATTTTTTACTATACAGTGGACCCTCGTTTTCGTTGAAAATTCTTTCCAGAATGCTGTTCGAGTACCATTACCGAACAAATTTGTTCCCATAAGGACAAATGTAAATTAGATTAGTCGTTTCAGACCCCCAAAAATACACTTACAAGAGCTCTTACAAAAATACACTTACATAATTGTTCGAGTTTGGAGGTGAACGAAAACCGAGGGTCCACTGTACTGTAATTGGTTTTTGAACTATATTCATTACATGTATATGTTTTAATGAAAAAGTCATACTTACTATTAAAGAGAGCCAATTTTCCATTTGGTAAAGTTAGTTGTGGTGGTAAGGAGGGCACTGGAGACCTAGGCAATGTCTCCCCAAACAAGACAGAAACTAGGTGTGAAGCAGGACCATTTATTTGTTTATCAAGATCAACCAGCCCAGATTTTATCCTTTTATATGTTACCTGAAAAAGTCATACAATTATAGGAGCCTTCTGAAGTTACAACTTAGAAAAAAGCTCATTTGTTAGCGGTTTCTGGGGATTATCTTCCCCATAGCCTGGTCATGGAGCGGGCCGCGGGGATCAACCCCCCGGAACACCCTTCAGGTATGGTCTCAGACCAGGCCTTCTAGGATGGAAAGGAAATATTAAAGGATTAAAAACTGTTAGGAAGAACAAAGGAAAGTAAAGGCATGTGTATACTAAATGTAAGAAGAGGTTTATAAGATTTACCTGTCATCTTATGTGTTCATGAGATTACATTTTTTTTAGATTTTGCTGCTAAAGTGGCTAGTTTATTCTGCACCCCATATCCATCCTGTGACAAAAAAAAAAAACACTGCCAAAGAGCAAAATATTTAACAGGTTTCCACTGTACATTGATTTGATAGGAGGGTAGTACATCCCTTGATGGTTGCTGTCTACCAGTCTACTACCATGTAACATGTGCAAATACATCTTGCTCTGCTACAAATGTCTGCTGTACTATATGTTACAAAGCAGAATAGGGGCTAAAGTAACAATTTCAAAAATAATTAATGAAAAAATAATTAAATAATGGAAGGAAACTTCAAACTCAACAGTTACGGTAAGAGATGCAACTATTTTAATCACACTCATGCAGGAAACATAGTAGCCATGGCCTTGACCATTTTGAGAGGTATTTACAGAAATACACAAACATCATTCTTGGAAAATAATATTCTCATCTTTACTAAAGTGTATACTAATTACAATGATAATTTAAGGTTCTTGCATTCTAATCTGTCACCATCTCAGATATGTACAGTGGACCCCCGGTGTTCGTCCTGCTCAAAACACGCCCTTTTATGTAAGTTTATTTTTTTAAATGCTTTTATAAGTGTAGTTTTGGGGGTCTAAAAGGACTAGTCTATTTTACATTATTTCTTAAGGGAATAAATTCGGTTGGTAATGGCACTTGAACAGCATTCTGTTACGAAAAATGGACGAACACCGGGGGTCCACTGTACTGTCAATGAATTAACAGAAAGGCAGATGAGGGACTCTAACAACAGTCCATAAATGGACAATCTGGTGCTCTACCGTCTAGGCTAACCAGTGTATACTATATTTCCCCCATTTCTTTATTTGCTAATAAATCTGTAGTGGAGGGAAGATGGGGTCAGGGTTGTCCTAGGAAAGGATGGAGACAGGAGGTAAAAGAGGTTTAGTGTGCAAGGGGCTTGGAAATACAGCAGGCATGTGTGAGCATGTTAGATAGGAGTGAGTGGAGATGAATGGTTTTTGGGACTTGACGAGATGTTGGAGTATGAGCAGGGTAATATTTTGTGAAGGGATTCAGGGAAACTGGTTAGCCAGACTTGAGTCCTGGAGGTGGGAAGTACAATGCCTACACTTTAAAGGATGGGTTTGGGATACTATTTGCTGTTTGGAGTGATATCTGCACTGTCATATCTGCGTGCCTCTGCAAAGACAGAGATTATGTGTGAATGATAGTAAAAGTTTCTTTTTTTTGGGTCACCCTGCCTCGGTGGGAGACGGCAAGCATGTTGAGAGAAAAAAATCCAATAAAGATTGAAATTTACAGTTCCTCTGCTTTGTGGTATTTGTTTCTTCACTCAAGGAATTATTATGGTAGTATACAAATAATGTGTTAAAAACTAAATACGTGCTGTAATCACAAGTATTGTACTATTAAAAGTGACCACCAGTAATTTGGAATGTTACATACATCATTACAAAGCTTGTGTAAATGCAGCTTGATGTCATCACCAATGGAATCCAATTCATCTGCACCGTCATCAATGACAAAGCGGATGGATGACTGAGAAACATACGTCACTACTCCTGTTGTTATTTGACTGGTATGTTCTGACCTAGACTCGCATACACCCACAATATCACCTGTAGAGAAAGCTATCATTACACAAAGAGAAAAAGCAGTATAAATTTCCAACTATTACAGTATAATTATAGTGCTACTATACACATTTTTTTAGATTTTTTTGTTATTTTATGTTTTTAGATTTCTCTCACATCATTCTTATTATTTATTAATTTTCCTAGAATATTAGGATGAATCAACAATAAGTAACATAAAAATAGAACATAAGAAACATTAAACAAGCCTGGTTGCATTACCATGCATGTACAGTGGACCCCCGAGTTTCGTAAACCCCGGAAATCATACATTTATGTAAGTATAATATTGTAAGTGCTTGTGGAAAAGTATTTTTGGGGGTCTGAAATAGACTAACCTACGTGACATTTTTTCTTAAGGGGGTAAATTCGTTCGGTAATGGCACTTGAGCAGACTTCAGGAGTGAAGTTTTTACGAAACTCGGGGGTCCACTGTATAATGGAATCAACTATAACAACTTAATTAAGCAATGAATAAAAACAATTTAGTCTACAGTATTTTAAAGACATTAAATACATAATCTCAGACTCTCTATGCAGCAATATACTATACACATGTGGCTTTATACCTGATGAAAAATTATTAGCTGGTAGTGTGGCATCCTTCCTGGCTGGAACAAGAGTGAACAAAGGCCGCCCATACAATCCAGTGGACCGCTCAGTGATTACCAAGTTTCTCAAGACTATTCCTCGTACCTCAAGATTCTTCAATGGCACACCTTCAATCTGTCAATAATTTCATATACGTATTATGCTTGCAGTTATGACCAATGCACAGTGGAAGCATTATTTAACCTATATTTCTCCAGCGTTTCTACATGGCTAAACCCTCTCAAAAATTTCTTCTCCACTCATTAAATTATACCTTACATACTTCCTGCTTGCTATAAGATTTGAGCACCAAGTTTCACAGCCACACAAAGGTATAAGCACCACTACATTCTTATACAATCCCTTTTTTCCATCTACTGATATTTTTTCTAAGCCAATTCTGCAATTCACCTCATTTTCATGCCGCTACTTGATTTCACATCCATTTCTAACTAACTAAATACAGTCACTATCATAAACTTTTAATATATTAATTGTATCCTATACTGCTAGCTGATTCAATTGCTAATTCTCAACTGTAATCAAAACTACTTTATTATCTACAAAAATTATTCAAAATTATTTATAATAAGTATAGTACCTGAGTTTGAGCTGCTGCAACTTCTGCCTTCCTCTCCTCCTCCAGGAGAGAGCTGTGTAGGGCAACCCAATCATGGAGTGACAATTTAGGTATTTTTTCTGGCATTATTAACTTCACTTCAAGGGAAACTTTGCAATATTATAATCTGGAAAAAAGTAAATGACAGAGTACATTTATATGAGTGTGTGAGTAAGTTAGTTTATTTAGGCACAGGCACGAGAATGCTAGCACACTCACCTCACACACTGAGGTCCGGGGGTCGATTCCCAGTATGGGTGGAAACATTAGGACACATTTCTTTAAGACACCTGCTGTCCATGTTCACTTAGCAGTAAAATAGCAACCTGGGTGTTAGTTGACTGGTGTGGGTCACATCCTGGGACAAAATTTGCCCGAAATGCTCTGCATAATGAGGGTCTTTCTATATAATAGTATGTATATCATTGATGTCAACTAGGCCTGTATATCTTGTACATGTACTTGTAGAAATAAAGATTATTTATTTATTTAACATACATAGTATAAATTAACAGAAAAAAGTCAAAGTGACTTATTTCCATTGATCATGACAATAGAAAATAATTGTTTGGGTATCTATTATTACTATAATTGAGGTAGGGGAAGGATGCACTAAATTTATAATGGGTCATACAGCGAATGGGAAATGGGAGGCAATTTTGATCCTTGGATCAAAAGCCCTTTGAAGTTATTTATTGGGAACGTATGAGGAACAACAAGATTTTGATTTAATATATATGTGCAACAGATGAGTATCTTTATTTTTACAGATAAATAAATAAAGTTTCGAGAATAGACCAAACTTGCACACGTCTTTCATATCTCCTTGTCAATGGTACATATATTAATACAACTATATGTAATATACTGCACTACGTTCTGAACGCCAACATATTGTATATCTGACAGTGTAAAAATGAAAGTTCGGGCCTGATAAAGCCCATACAACTTGTCAATAAAATGTTGAAAATTCTTTAAATAGTTTACAACCCAAATCAAGATGGAACCTGGTGACATTCCAAAGGCTTCAATATTTTAAATAATGTATGAGCCACTGTGTACACTTCTGCAATACCTTCCTCTTCAATATACATGCAGGTTATTTCTTCGTCAGATGTGTGCAATTTACTCTTTTTTTTCTAGTTCTTGTTGGGGTTTAAAGGGCTACTGAGATCTTGCACCGTATCGAACCCTAGGTTTTTTTTCTTTTGGTTAGTTAGTTTAACATTTTTATTATGCACCCCACACCCATTTACACATATATTAAACTCTGTATGATAATTGTACTTAAATTAACCTGTATCTAAATAAGCTTACTTACTAAATAATAAAATATTACAAGGACCCCAATGGAAATAAGTCACTTTGGCTGACTGTTTTTGGGTTAGCCTAGGTAATTTACACATGTTACTATACATGATAATTATGCTTATTAACACATGTGCCTAAATAAACTTAGTTCCCAATGTACGGGCAAGAAGTACTTGACAAATGATAAAAGATAAATGATTTGTTTTATTTCTTTAAAGACCCGGTGGTCTGGTGGCTTGAGCTCTCGCTTCACACACGGAGGGCCCGGGTTCGATTCCCGGCGGGTGGAAACATTTCGACGTGTTTCCTTACACCTGTTGTCATGTTCACCTAGCAGCAAATAGGTACCTGGGTTGTTAGTCGACTGGTGTGGGTCGCATCCTGGGGGACAAGATTAAGGACCCCAATGGAAATAAGACAGACAGTCCTCGATGACGCACTGACTTTCTTGGGTTATCCTGGGTGGCTAACCCTCCGGGGTTAAAAATCCGAAGAAATCTTATCTTATTATTCACACACTTCATAGAAAGTCTCTGTGTGGAATTTTTTTTAATTTTCCTGTAATTTGTATGTAAAAACTGCTGGGGATAATAGTGTTTATAAAATCTTGTATAGATAATAATAATAATAATAATAATAATAATAATAATAATAATAATAATAATAATAATAATAATAATAATAATAATAATAATATATTTATTTACTATAGGCACATGTACAAGGTATACAGGCCTAGCTGACATCAATGACATACTACTAAATAGAAAGCCCCTTGTTAGGCTGAGCATTTCGGGCAAATTAGGTCAGTGTCCCAGGATGCGACCCACACCAGTCGACTAACACCCAGGCACCCATTTTTACTGATGGGTGAGTGAACATAGCCAACAGGTGTAAAGAAACACGCCCCATGTTCTATGACATGAGAACTACTATTCTCTATTATTTCCTTATATTCTGTAATTATAATTTAGAGTGAATTAATATTTCAATAATGAAAATACAGTACACACCTGGAAGTGTTATTAACTTAATTGAAAAGATGTATTAGAAGTTTAGAACGTTTAGGGGAGCAACGAAAATGGCGGGACGTATACATTAACCGGGGTTGTGTTGCAGATTTGATCGTGGGTAATCGAAGCCGATGAAGAGTGTATCAGCAATAATTGGAGACCATGAAATGAGTGAATATAATAGGTGTCTGGAAGGGTTCAGATACATAGTAATCTAGCCATAATACAGCTGATAACGAAGATAATACTGGACGCGGTGATTGTACGACATTTTTATTATCGCGTATACCTACAATAATTTAATTTCGCCTCCTTATATATGGTGTCGACTCACCAGTTAGGTAAGGTATTTAGTTTTGGCCAATATTTAGTATACCTGCCTGCTAGGGAGGCGAGGTAAGATATTTAGTATTCGCAAATATTTAGCATACCTGCCTGCTAGAGAGGAGTTAGGATATATCACCAATAACTTGGTAAGTAATTCTTATGGTCTGCATTTCTGTACACTCACTTAATTTTATGTGAAAATTATATGAAAATGGTGTGTATAATCAGCGGAAACCATTTACTAACAAATTACTTAAAGTTGTCAAGCAGAGTAATTTTTCAGAAATATATGTATATGCAGTCCACAACCAAATTTAATACAGCCAGTGTTACTGGCTGGAAATATTTGCTTAATAATTTCAAGAACTATATGTTCACATAATTTAGGTCCAGATGTGTGAGTTTGGGAAGCTGAGATGGGTATGTAAGGCGGGACAGTGATGTGACCCACTGTTGCAAAAGTCCCACCTTGTGAGTTCATTACCTTTGTACGTACCTTGTTCAGTTATCAGAACTTTGGGGCCCAGTCTCTGGACCCATTATGTACCTCTGTAATCTGTAAATACCTTAGTAACTTGTCATGATTGTCACCAGATCTACCTGAGTTCATTACCTTTGTAACTGGCTCAGCTATCAAAACTTTGAGGTCCAGTCCCTGGACCCATTATGTACCTCTGTAATCTTTTGACTACCGCCCACAGGATGGGTATGGGGTGCATAATAAAGATATCAAACTAAACTGTCTCCGAGGTACAACTATATCAGTAAGTGTAATCTGTTTTAGATGTGCCATAGTTTTCCCCAGTTATGTGTGAAATATTAATTCAGGATTGTACGAAATTCACCCACATAATTTCTCATACCCTGGTTATGTAGAGAATTTCGGGCTTCTTTAAAATACACTTATAATTACCTCCATGGGTTATCCTGGGTGGTTAACCCTCTGGGTTAAAATTCCGAAAAAAATCTTTTCTTAAGAATTTGTTGGAAATTTTTAAAGAGAATTCGTTATAACGTTTGTAGAGGTTATTGCGAATGTTGGTCAAATACAACTGCAGATCTTAATCTAAATTTCAGTATTTATGCACAGGATATTAAAACCTTATCCTAGTCAACAACAATAAGCTTTTTTTTATATAAAATATAAGCGCTGATGCACAGAACCTATACCTACCCCGACCAGTTGCCCAGCAGGTTGTCTATAGTGAGGGTTCGCGTCCGGGAAGAACAATTTGAGGTTTTGCCGATCTTTTTACAAGAAATTCACAGACAATAGTACGGGAACCATACATAGTTTTAAAACAAGGTATGATAAAGCTCATGGAGCAGGAAGAGCAGAGACCCAGTAGCGGACAGCGAAGAGGCGGGACCAGGAGCTGAGTCTCGACCCCTGCAACCACAATTAGGTGAGTACCAAGCCATAGATGCAACAACAACGATGCTTGAGGTGAGCGAAACGTCAGTATTCCACGAAGGCTGACGCAAAAGTCTTTTTCAGCTTCGTAGATGTGCTTGCTTTTATTTTCTTTGATGGGGATTTATACAGTCAGTACAACCTACGCCGTATTGAGTCCTGCTTCTCACTGACTTGCATACGTAAGTTTATTCAGGTACACGTACACATAAATACAGTTACATAAATTGTCATACATAGCGGCAAATGTATAGGTTACCTAAGATAACCCAAAAAAAGTCAGACGAAGTGACATATTTCCATTGGGGTCCTTACTTACTTACTTGTGCATAGTAGTTTACGCCTTTATGGACTAACTTCCCATAAGTTCTAGTGCTGCCCTTTCCGTGATCTGCTTTACTGTTTCTGGGGAGGAAATAGTGCCCAATGCAAAGGAGAGGGAACGAAAATTTCCTTCGAGAAAAGCGAAAACGAAAAACCCCAATTAGATCAAATGGATCACAGTTTTAACCCCCAGAAAAGCCACATTCCCGCACCCCACTGAGTCAGTAGCCGATTTCCTCCAAGCCGTAGAAATCCGTACAGCGAACAACAGGAACCAATATTTATTACCTGGAGAGAGTTCCAGGGGTCAACGCCCCTGCGGCCCAGTCTGTGACCAGGCCTCATGTTGGATCAGAGCCTGATCAACCAGGCTGTTACTGCTGGCCGCACGCAGTCCAACGTACGAACCACAGCCTGGCTGGTCAGGTACCGACTTTAGGTGCCTGTCCAGTGCCTGCTTGAAGACAGCCAGGGGTCTATTGGTAATCCCCCTTATGTATGCTGGGAGGCAGTTGAACAGTCTTGGGCCCCTGACACTTACTGTGTTGTCTCTCAACGTGCTAGTGGCACCCCTGCTTTTCATTGGGGGGATGTTACATCGTCTTTTGCTTTTGTAGGGAGTGACACTCGTGTGCAAGTTTGGTACTAATTCCTTTAGGATTTTCCAAGTGTATATAATAATGTATCTCTCCCGCCTGCGTTCCAGGGAGTACAGGTTTAGGAACTTCAAGCGTTCCCAGTAATTGAGGTGGTTTATTGCAGTTATTCGTGCCGTGAAGGTTCTCTGTACATTTTCTAGGTCAGCAATTTCACCTGCCTTGAAAGGTGCAGTTAGTGTGCAGCAATATTCCAGCCTAGATAGAACAAGCGACCTGAAAAGTGTCAACATGGGCTTGACATCCCTGGTTTTAAAGGTTCTCATTATCCATCCTGTCATTTTTCTGGCAGATGCGATTGCTACAGTGTTATGGTCCTTGAAGGTGAGATCATCTGTCATCATCACTCCCAGGTCTTTGACATTAGTTTTTCGCTCTATTGTGTGGTTGGAATTTGTTTATTATTAATGAGCTTGGTGTGAATAAGGTAACATAATAATAATATATATTTCTACAAGTACGTGTACTAGGTATACAGGCCTAGCTGACATCAGTGACATGCTGTTATATAGAAAGCCCTTTGTTATGTAGAGCAATTCGGGCAAATTAGGTCAAATTTCTCCTAAGATGCGACGCACTCCAGTCGACTAACACCCAGGGACCTATTTTACTGATGGGTGTATATTAGACAGCAGGTATCTCAAGGAAACACTTTCTAATGTTTCCAGCCGTACAGAGGATCGACCCCCGATACGGAATGGTTTCAGGGAAAGAAACATTGTCTGCACTTTGAAGGAAGAGTGGGGATGTTGCAGTTCGGAGGATCGTTTGCGCTCTCCTGGCAAGACAAGTATTGAGTGAATGTGTTTCTTGTTTTTGGGGTCACCTTACCTTGGTGGGTACCGGCCATTGTATTAAAAAAAGTTTACTTCCACAAGATACAATACATAGTTTTACAAGATTGGATGACATTTGATAGTGCCCATGGAAAGTCCTTGATTATGCATCAAGTCACAGAAGAGAATGGGGATAAGTTCGTCACCAACGCTCAGTAGTGTGAAGCAGGACACAGTGGTGAATGAAAAAAAAGTACGTGGGTGAAACAGCTAGGTCACTGAAACTTAGCACCCATAAAGACAGGCACGCCTGTAGCCTGACGACCTTAACACCTGTGTCCAACACGAGTGATCAAGGCCACCTTTATGAAGTGAGCTGAGCCAAAATTAATCATGAAAATTATAAATATAGAGCAAAATGTATGGAGGCTACCTAATTGCTCTCACTGGCACCATCAGACAGAGATCCTGAAGATTCAGTATGACCAGTTTTTTTACCAAGAGGATGTAGCCAGTTTGAACAGTGCCATACGATACCTACTAACTACTTGCTGCTCTATCATTACCTTCTGCCACAATAATGTAAAATTTTTAGTAATATAAAAGTTTCCCATAATAAATATCCTAGCCGCTAACCAGACTAAAAATCGAAGACCTAAATGATTTTTTTATGAGAGTGCCACAGAACCTGACAGACGCATGCCTATCTGACATCACCCCGACGCCAAATGACTTCGAAAAGGCAATAAATGACATGCCCATGCACTCCGCTCCAAGCCCAGACTCATGGAACTCCGTGTTCATCAAGAACTGCAAGAAGCCCCTATCACATGCTTTTAACATCCTATGGAGAGGGAGCATGGACACTGGGGTCGTCCCACAGCTGCTAAAAACAACAGACATAGCCCCACTCCACAAAGGGGAAAGTAAAGCAATAGCAAAGAAATACAGACCAATATCGCTAACGTCCCATATCATAAAAATCTTTGAAAGGGTTCTAAGAAGCAAGATCGCCACTCATCTTGATACCCATCAATTGCACGACCCAGGGCAGCATGGGTTTAGAGCAGGCCGCTCCTGTCTGTCCCAACTACTGGACCACTACGACAAGGTCCTGGATGCTCTAGAAGACAAACAGAATGCAGATGTTATATACACAGACTTTGCAAAGGCCTTTGACAAGTGTGACCATGGTGTAATAGCACACAAAATGCACGATAAAGGAATAACAGGAAAAGTTGGTAGATAGATCTATAATTTCCTAACAAGTAGAACACCAAGAGTAGTAGTCAACAGAGTAAAGTCTGAGGCAGCTACTGTGAAAAGCTCTGTTCCACAAGGCACAGTACTCGCTCCCATTCTGTTCCTCATCCTCATATCAGACATAGACAGGGATATAAGCCACAGTGCTGTGTCTTCCTTTGCAGATGACACCCGAATCTGTATGACAGTGTCCACCGTTGAAGACACTGCAAGACTCCAATCAGACATAAACCAAATCTTTAAATGGGCTGCAGAAAACAATGTATAGTGATGGTGATATATGTAGTGTATAGTGATGGTGATATATGTAGTGTATAGTGATGGTGATATATGTAGTGTATAGTGATGGTGATATATGTAGTGTATAGAGATGGTGATATATGTAGTGTATAGTGATGGTGATATATGTAGTGTATAGTGATGGTGATATATGTAGTATATAGTGATGGTGATATATGTATTGTATAGTGATGGTGATATATGTAGTGTATAGTGATGGTGATATATGTAGTGTATAGTGATGGTGATATATGTAGTGTATAGTGATGGTGATATATGTAGTGTATAGTGATGGTGATATATGTAGTGTATAGTGATGGTGATATATGTAGTGTATAGTGATGGTGATATATGTAGTATATAGTGATGGTGATATATGTAGTGTATAGTAATGGTGTATATAGTAGTATAATGTATATAATGGTGATATATGTAGTGTATAGTGATGGTGATATATGTAGTGTATAGTGATGGTGATATATGTAGTGTATAGTGATGGTGATATATGTAGTGTATAGTGATGGTGATATATGTAGTGTATAGTGAGGGTGATATATGTAGTGTATAGTGATGGTGATATATGTAGTGTATAGTGATGTATGTATAGTGATGGTGATATATGTAGTGTATAGTGATGTATGTATAGTGATGGTGATATATGTAGTGTATAGTGATGGTGATATATGTAGTGTATAGTATACATGCCTGTGTTTATATACTTAATGTATAAATATAATAATAATAAGAATAATAATAATAATATTAAAATCAATTGTCCACTTATAACTCTTACGAATTTAATGAGCTTATTAGAAAAATAAAACTCCTTTTTGAACAACAACAAAACTTGACTGCGAGGGTATAAGGTCTTAGGAATCAACAAGTTCTGGGACTTGTGGCTTTGATGTTGATGATTTTGATCTTGGTAGCTGGGAGCCCTAGTCTTGGAGGGAGCATGATCTTGGTAGCTGGGAGGCCTTGTCTTGGAGGGAGCAGGAACTTGGTAGCTGGGAGGCCTGGTCTTGGAGGGAGCATGATCTTGGTAGCTGGGAGGCCTGGTCTTGGAGGGAGCAGGAACTTGGTAGCTGGGAGTCCTGGTCTTGGAGGGAGCAGGAACTTGGTAGCTGAGAGGCCTGGTCTAAGAGGGAGCAGGAACTTGGTAGCTGGGAGGCCTGGTCTTGGAGGGAGCAGGAACTTTGTAGCTGGGAGGCCTGGTCTTGGAGGGAGCAGGAACTTTGTAGCTGGGAGGCCTGGTCTTAGAGGGAGCAGGAACTTGGTAGCTGGGAGGCCTGGTCTTGGAGGGAGCAGGAACATGGTAGCTGGGAGGCCTGGTCTTGGAGGGAGCCGGACCTTGGTTGCTGGGAGGCCTGGTCTTGAAGGGAGCAGGACCTTGGTATCTGGGAGGCCTGGTCTTGGAGGGAGCAGCAAGGGTGTTCACACCACCCAAAACCCCTTACTATTATAATATTTCAGAATGCATTTATTAGCACCCTGAATTTGTGGTTTTCGATGGTGTTGTGCAGCATTATGAACTGGTTTTATTTGGGGTTTTGCATCATTGTGGAATATGTGCTTATTGGCAGGCTTCACTTCTATCTTTTGTGGATTCTCGCCTTTTGGACCAGATAATGTGAGGCCTTTAAGCATGAGTGCTTGTTTTTCGTAATCCTTATTTTTAAATGTTGCAAAGCCATAACCCCGATGGCCCCTGACTCTTTTTGGCATTGTTAACTGGATTAAACCGCCGGATTTTTTTAGGAGCTTTTTCACAGTCTTGTACCTGCACAAAGATGGGACATTTGCAATAAATACCCCATACCCTGTAGGTTCAGGGAGGGTAATGGGGTTGGGGAGGGTCATGGGGTTGGGGAGGGTGATGGGGTTGGGGAGGGTGATAGGGTTGGGGAGGGTGATGGGGTTGGGGAGGGTGATGGGGTTGGGGAGGGTGATGGTGTTGGGGAGGGTGATGGGGTTGGGGAGGGGCTATGAGGCACCACCATCATTAGTGGTAGCAGGTACTACTTCACCACTCACCACTGTGTTACTGGTGCTGGTAAATAGTGCCTTCTGAAACCTGGAACGGAAGCATCGCCAAGTGACTGTCAGAACAACCCACACAAGAACCAGCATCACCTGGGAGGATGAATTAGTATCCTGGCAGGATTCTTTTATCTCCTTGAGGAGAATCTCCAGCTCCTTAACATCGTTGCTGGCTTGGTACCATCTAAAGAAGGTTCCCAGAACAGGCCATGAGTTTGGAGCGTACCAAGGGCTCACCTGGCTTCCAGGGACCTCTAAGGGGGTATAAACCTCACAATAAAATATTGTCCCCATCCCAGGGATCCCACACATTTTCTGCAAAAATGAATCACAAGCCCAAGTGGCTTCCTGAAGCTCCCTTTGGAGTCGAGTCCTATCTTCTTCCAGCTCCTGGACCCACTCATCAAAAACACATGAACCAACAAAAATTGTAATGATTGCGGCTACAGCCACGAGATACATGATTTTTTTTAAAACTGCCATAGTTAGCTCTATCTTCAGAAGTTATAACCTTAGAAGTTTAGCGAATAATACTTTATAAAATGTCCAGCCATAATAATGGTCAAAATATAATATATGAGAAATATAGTGAGCTTGGAATGTTGTTGTTCTCTCCTTGTGTATAGTGATGGTCATATATGTGATGAATAGTGATAGTGAAAGATGTATAGTGATGGTGATATATATGGTGAATAGTGATAATGAAAGATGTATAGTGATGGTGATATATGTGATGAATATAGTGAAAGATGTATAGTGATGGTGATATATATGATGAATAGTGATAGTGAAAGATGTATAGTGATGGTGATATATGTGATGAATAGTGATAGTGAAAGATGTATAGTGATGGTGATATATGTAGTGTATAGTGATGGTGATATATGTAGTGTATAGTGGTGATGTATGTATATTGATGGTGATGTATGCAGTGATGGTGATGTATGTATAGTGATGGTGATATGTGTAGTGTATAGTGATGATGTATGTATAGTGATGGTTATATGTGTAGTGTATAGTGATGGTGATTTATGTAGTGTACAGTGATGGTGATATATGTAGTGTATAGTGATGGTGATATATGTAGTGTATAGTGATGGTGATATATGCAGTGTATAGTGATGGTGATATATGTAGTGTATAGTGATGGTGATATATGTAGTGTATAGTGATAGTGATATATGTATAGTGATGGTGATGTATGTATAGTGATGGTGATGTATGTATGGTGATGTATGTATAGTGATGGTGATGTATGTATGGTGATGTATGTATAGTGATGGTGATGTATGTAGTGTATAGTGATGGTGATATATGTAGTGTATAGTGATGGTGATATATGTAGTGTATAGTGATGGTGATGTATGTATAGTGATGGTGATATATGTAGTGTATAGTGATGATGTATGTATAGTGATGGTGATATGTGTAGTGTATAGTGATTGTGATTTATGTAGTGTATAGTGATGGTGATATATGTAGTGTATAGTGATGGTGATATATGTAGTGTATAGTAATGGTGATATATGTAGTGTATAGTGATGGTGATATATGTAGTGTATAGTGATGGTGATATATGTAGTGTATAGTGATGGTGATATATTTAGTGTATAGTGATGGTGATATATGTAGTGTATATTGGTGATGTATGTATAGTGATGGTGATGTATGTAGTGTATAGTGATGGTGATGTATGTATAGTGATGGTGATGTATGTATAGTGATGGTGATGTATGTATAGTGATGGTGATGTATGTATAGTGATGGTGATGTATGTATAGTGATGGTGATGTACGTATAGTGATGGTGATGTATGTATAGTGATGGTGATGTATGTAGTGTATAGTGATGGTGATATATGTAGTGTATAGTGATTGTGTATGTATAGTGATGGTGATATATGTAGTGTATAGTGATGGTGATATATGTAGTGTATAGTATACATGCCTGTGTTTATATACTTAATGTATAAATATAATAATAATAACAATAATAATAATAATAATATTAAAATCAATTGTCCACTTATAACTCTTACGAATTTAATGAGCTTATTAGAAAAATAAAACTCCTTTGTGAACAACAACAAAACTTGACTGCGAGGGTATAAGGTCTTAGGAATCAACAAGTTCTGGGACTTGTGGCTTTGATGTTGATGATTTTGATCTTGGTAGCTGGGAGGCCTAGTCTTGGAGGGAGCATGATCTTGGTAGCTGGGAGGCCTTGTCTTGGAGGGAGCAGGAACTTGGTAGCTGGGAGGCATGGTCTTGGAGGGAGCATGATCTTGGTAGCTGGGAGGCCTGGTCTTGGAGGGAGCAGGAACTTGGTAGCTGGGAGTCCTGGTCTTGGAGGGAGCAGGAACTTGGTAGCTGGGAGGCCTGGTCTTAGAGGGAGCAGGAACTTGGTAGCTGGGAGGCCTGGTCTTGGAGGGAGCAGGAACTTTGTAGCTGGGAGGCCTGGTCTTGGAGGGAGCAGGAACTTTGTAGCTGGGAGGCCTGGTCTTAGAGGGAGCAGGAACTTGGTAGCTGGGAGGCCTGGTTTTGGAGGGAGCAGGAACATGGTAGCTGGGAGGCCTGGTCTTGGAGGGAGCAGGACCTTGGTTGCTGGGAGGCCTGGTCTTGAAGGGAGCAGGACCTTGGTATCTGGGAGGCCTGGTCTTGGAGGGAACAGCAAGGGTGTTCACACCACCCAAAACCCCTTACTATTATAATATTTCAGAATGCATTTATTAGCACCCTGAATTTGTGGTTTTCGATGGTGTTGTGCAGCATTATGAACTGGTTTTATTTGGGGTTTTGCATCATTGTGGAATATGTGCTTATTGGCAGGCTTCACTTCTATCTTTTGTGGATTCTCGCCTTTTGGACCAGATAATGTGTGGCCTTTAAGCATGAGTGCTTGTTTTTCGTAATCCTTATTTTTAAATGTTGCAAAGCCATAACCCCGATGGCCCCTGACTCTTTTTGGCATTGTTAACTGGATTAAACCGCCGGATTTTTTTAGGAGCTTTTTCACAGTCTTGTACCTGCACAAAGATGGGACATTTGCAATAAATACCCCATACCCTGTAGGTTCAGGGAGGGTAATGGGGTTGGGGAGGGTCATGGGGTTGGGGAGGGTGATAGGGTTGGGGAGGGTGATAGGGTTGGGGAGGGTGATAGGGTTGGGGAGGGTGATGGGGTTGGGGAGGGTGATGGGGTTGGGGAGGGTGATGGTGTTGGGGAGGGTGATGGGGTTGGGGAGGGGCTATGAGGCACCACCATCATTAGTGGTAGCAGGTACTACTTCACCACTCACCACTGTGTTACTGGTGCTGGTAAATAGTGCCTTCTGAAACCTGGAACGGAAGCATCGCCAAGTGACTGTCAGAACAACCCACACAAGAACCAGCATCACCTGGGAGGATGAATTAGTATCCTGGCAGGATTCTTTCATCTCCTTGAGGAGAATCTCCAGCTCCTTAACATCGTTGCTGGCTTGGTACCATCTAAAGAAGGTTCCCAGAACAGGCCATGAGTTTGGAGCCCACCAAGGGCTCACTTGGCTTCCAGGGACCTCTAAGGGGGTATAAACCTCACAATAAAATATTGTCCCCATCCCAGGGATCCCACACATTTTCTGCAAAAATGAATCACAAGCCCAAGTGGCTTCCTGAAGCTCCCTTTGGAGTCGAGTCCTGTCTTCTTCCAGCTCCTGGACCCACTCATCAAAAACACATGAACCAACAAAAATTGTAATGATTGCGGCTACAGCCAGGAGATACATGATTTTTTTTAAAACTGCCATAGTTAGCTCTATTTTCAGAAGTTATAACCTTAGAAGATTAGCGAATAATACTTTATAAAATGTCCAGCCATAATAATGGTCAAAATAAAATATATGAGAAATATAGTAGCTTGGAATGTTGTTGTTCTCTCCTTGTGTATAGTGATGGTCATATATGTGATGAATAGTGATAGTGAAAGATGTATAGTGATGGTGATATATATGGTGAATAGTGATAATGAAAGATGTATAGTGATGGTGATATATGTGATGAATATAGTGAAAGATGTATAGTGATGGTGATATATATGATGAATAGTGATAGTGAAAGATGTATGGTGATATATGTGATGAATAGTGATAGTGAAAGATGTATAGTGATGGTGATATATGTAGTGTATAGTGATGGTGATATATGTAGTGTATAGTGGTGATGTATGTATATTGATGGTGATGTATGCAGTGATGGTGATGTATGTATAGTGATGGTGATATATGTAGTGTATAGTGATGATGTATGTATAGTGATGGTTATATGTGTAGTGTATAGTGATGGTGATTTATGTAGTGTATAGTGATGGTGATATATGTAGTGTATAGTGATGGTGATATATGTAGTGTATAGTGATGGTAATATATGTAGTGTATAGTGATGGTGATATGTGTAGTGTATAGTGATGGTGATATATGTAGTGTATAGTGATATATGTATAGTGATGGTGATGTATGTATAGTGATGGTGATGTATGTATAGTGATGGTGATGTATGTATAGTGATGGTGATGTATGTATAGTGATGGTGATGTATGTATAGTGATGGTGATGTACGTATAGTGATGGTGATGTAGTATAGTGATGGTGATGTATGTAGTGTATAGTGATGGATATATGTAGTGTATTGTGATTGTGTATGTATATGATGTGATATATGATGTATAGTGATGGTGATATATGTAGTGTATAGTATACATGCCTGTGTTTATATACTTAATGTATAAATATAATAATAATAACAATAATAATAATAATAATATTAAAATCAATTGTCCACTTATAACTCTTACGAATTTAATGAGCTTATTAGAAAAATAAAACTCCTTTGTGAACAACAACAAAACTTGACTGCGAGGGTATAAGGTCTTAGGAATCAACAAGTTCTGGGACTTGTGGCTTTGATGTTGATGATTTTGATATTGGTAGCTGGGAGGCCTAGTCTTGGAGGGAGCATGAACTTGGTAGCTGGGAGGCCTTGTCTTGGAGGGAGCAGGAACTTGGTAGCTGGGAGGCCTGGTCTTGGAGGGAGCATGATCTTGGTAGCTGGGAGGCCTGGTCTTGGAGGGAGCAGGAACTTGGTAGCTGGGAGTCCTGGTCTTGGAGGGAGCAGGAACTTGGTAGCTGGGAGGCCTGGTCTTGAGGGAGCAGGAACTTGGTAGCTGGGAGGCCTGGTCTTGGAGGGAGCAGGAACTTTGTAGCTGGGAGGCCTGGTCTTGGAGGGAGCAGGAACTTTGTAGCTGGGAGGCCTGGTCTTAGAGGGAGCAGGAACTTGGTAGCTGGGAGGCCTGGTCTTGAAGGGAGCAGGACCTTGGTATCTGGGAGGCCTGGTCTTGGAGGGAGCAGCAAGGGTGTTCACACCACCCAAAACCCCTTACTATTATAATATTTCAGAATGCATTTATTAGCACCCTGAATTTGTGGTTTTCGATGGTGTTGTGCAGCATTATGAACTGGTTTTATTTGGGGTTTTGCATCATTGTGGAATATGTGCTTATTGGCAGGCTTCACTTCTATCTTTTGTGGATTCTCGCCTTTTGGACCAGATAATGTGTGGCCTTTAAGCATGAGTGCTTGTTTTTCGTAATCCTTATTTTTAAATGTTGCAAAGCCATAACCCCGATGGCCCCTGACTCTTTTTGGCATTGTTAACTGGATTAAACCGCCGGATTTTTTTAGGAGCTTTTTCACAGTCTTGTACCTGCACAAAGATGGGACATTTGCAATAAATACCCCATACCCTGTAGGTTCGGGGAGGGTAATGGGGTTGGGGAGGGTGATGGGGTTGGGGAGGGTGATGGGGTTTGGGAGGGTGATAGGGTTGGGGAGGGTGATGGGGTTGGGAGGGTGATGGGGTTGGGGAGGGTGATGGGGTTGGGGAGGGTGATGGGGTTGGGGAGGGGCTATGAGGCACCACCATCATTAGTGGTAGCAGGTACTACCACTGTGTTACTGGTGCTGGTAAATAGTGCCTTCTGAAACCTGGAACGGAAGCATCGCCAAGTGACTGTCAGAACAACCCACACAAGAACCAGCATCACCTGGGAGGATGAATTAGTATCCTGGCAGGATTCTTTTATCTCCTTGAGGAGAATCTCCAGCTCCTTAACATCGTTGCTGGCTTGGTACCATCTAAAGAAGGTTCCCAGAACAGGCCATGAGTTTGGAGCCCACCAAGGGCTCACCTGGCTTCCAGGGACCTCTAAGGGGGTATAAACCTCACAATAAAATATTGTCCCCATCCCAGGGATCCCACACATTTTCTGCAAAAATGAATCACAAGCCCAAGTGGCTTCCTGAAGCTCCCTTTGGAGTCGAGTCCTATCTTCTTCCAGCTCCTGGACCCACTCATCAAAAACACATGAACCAACAAAAATTGTAATGATTGCGGCTACAGCCACGAGATACATGATTTTTTTTAAAACTGCCATAGTTAGCTCTATCTTCAGAAGTTATAACCTTAAAAGTTTAGCGAATAATACTTTATAAAATGTCCAGCCATAATAATGGTCAAAATATAATACATGAGAAATATAGTGAGCTTGGAATGTTGTTGTTCTCTCCTTGTGTATAGTGATGGTCATATATGTGATGAATAGTGATAGTGAAAGATGTATAGTGATGGTGATATATATGGTGAATAGTGATAATGAAAGATGTATAGTGATGGTGATATATGTGATGAATATAGTGAAAGATGTATAGTGATGGTGATATATGTGATGAATAGTGATAGTGAAAGATGTATAGTGATTGTGATATATGTGATGAATAGTGATAGTGAAAGATGTATAGTGGTGGTGATATGTGATAAATAGTGATACTGAACGATGTATAGTGATAGTGACATGTGACTAGTGATAGTGAAAGATGTATAGTGATGGTGATATATGTGATGAATAGTGATAGTGAAAGGTGTATAGTGATGGTGATATATGTGGTTAATAGTGATAGTGAAAGATGTATAGTGGTGATATGTGATGAATAGTGATGGTGATAGATGTAGTGTATAGTGATGGTGATATATGTAGTGTATAGTGACGGTGATATATGTAGAATCAATTGCACAACCCATGGCAGCATGGGTTTAGAGTACGTCGCTCCTGTCTGTCCCAACTACTGGACCACTACGTCAAGGTCCTGGATGCTCTAGAAGACAAACAGAATGCCGATGTTATATACACAGACTTTGCAAAAGTCTGTAATAGCACAAGTCTGTAATAGCAAAAGTCTGTAATAGCACACAAAATGCGTGATAAAGGAATAACAAGAAAAGTTGGTAGATGGATCTATAATTTCCTAACAAATAGAACACAAAGAGTAGTAGTCAACAGAGTAAAGTCTGAGGCAGCTACTGTGATAAACTCTTTTCCACAAGGCACAGTACTCGCTCCCATCCTGTTCCTCATCCTCATATCGGACATAGACAGGGATGTAAGCCACAGTGCTGTGTCTTCCTTTGCAGATGACGCCCGAATCTGTATGACAGTGTCCACCGTTGAAGACACTGCAAGACTCCAAGCAGACATAAACCAAATCTTTAAATGGGCTGCAGAAAACAATATGAAGTTCAATGATGAGAAATTTCAATTACTCAGATACGGAAAAACGTGAGGAAATTAAAATCTCATCGGAGTACAAAACTAATTCCAACCACACAATAGAGCGAAAAACTAATGTCAAAGACCTGGGAGTGATCATGTCAGAAGATCTCACCTTCAAGGACCATAACACCGTAGCAATCGCATCTGCTAGAAAAATGACAGGATGGATAATGAGAACCTTCAAAACCAGGGATGCCAAGCCCATGTTGACACTTTACAGATAGCTTGTTCTATCTAGGCTGGAATATTGCTGCACACTAACTGCACCTTTCAAGGCAGGTGAAATTGCTGACCTTGAAAATGTGCAGAGAACCTTCACGGCACGCATAACTGTGATAAACCACCTCAATTACTGGGAACGCTTGAAGTTCCTAAACCTGTACTCCCTAGAACGCAGGCGGGAGAGATACATTATTATATACACATGGAAAATTCTCGAGGGATTAGTACCAAACTTGCACACGAAAATCACTCCCTACGAAAGCAAAAGACTCAGCAGGCGATGTAATATCCCCCTATGAAAAGCAGGGGTGCCACTAGCACGTTGAGGGACAACACAATAAGTGTCAGGGGCCCAAGATTGTTCAACTGCCTCCCAGCATACATCAGGGGGATTACCAACAAACCCCTGGCTGTCTTCAAGCAGGCACTGGACAGTCACCTAAAGTCGGTACGTGACCAGCCAGGCTGTGGTTCGTACGTTGGACTGCGTGCGGCCAGCAGTAACAGCCTGGTTGATCAGGCTCTGGTCCAACATGAGGCCTGGTCACAGACCGGGCCGCGGGGGCGTTGACCCCTGGAATTCTCTCCAGGTAGACTCCAGGTAAGTGTCTTTATCTACCAATAATCCATAACTTAGACTAACAAATTAATACAGATAAATGAAACTGAATATATCATGTAAATACTATGAGCTAAAAATGTGGGTAATGTCAGCCAGAATGAATTCGTCGAACAATATAAATATTTGGGTCATTATACACACTGTGATTTACTAGAGAGAAAAAAAAGGCTCTGGAAATGAAACTAAATGTTTTATTGAAAATTGTATTATTTTTTTTTTAGAAAAATTTGACACACTTGTCTTTATTAAAACTCACTGAAAGTCTGACGACAACTTCTTGTTGTTACAGGTATTTTAGCAGTGTTGATTTTGCAAATGATTTAAAATGTTCAGGGTTACCCAACTTCAGAATTCACGATTCTTCACATTTATGTAATAATTTTGTTATACATTGTTATTATGCATTCTTAATTTTATTTACCCAGTTATTAAATAGGGATGTTATTTCCTCAAACCTCTCCCACCTCCATATTAAAACAAAACTTTATTTTGCTTAAATCATGTAGATAATAACGTCTTTAATAAGTTGGCTACAGACACATGAACTCACAAGATATATGTTGACTCAACTGGGGAAACGCTCAGTACAGTAATGTTTTATTTGCCTGTTAGTTTATGCTATATGGGATATGTTGTGTTAGTTTATATTGTACTGCATATTGTGATGTAAACATTATTAATTAACTGCTGCTGCTGCTGCTGCTGCTGCTGCTGCTGGCTCTGCTGCTTTCATTGCTACTGCTGTTGCTTCTGTTGCTGACGATGGTACTGTTATTGTTACTGCTGTTGCTGCTAATACAACTGTTGCTGCAGGTACATCTGTTGATGCTGCAGGTACATCTGTTGATGCTGCAGGTACAGCTGCTACTACTGCTACTGGTACTGCTGGTAGTACAGCTGTTACTACTGCTACTGGTACTGCTGCTACTGCTACTCCTACCGCTACCGCTGTTACTACTTCCACTGCTACTTGAGTACTTCTCTGACTTCGTGCATGATGTATTCATTCTTGACCACCTGCAGCAGGAAGATAGCCACGCCTAGCACGGAGTTAACCAGCGTGAAGACTACAGCCATGGCTAGAGTACCTGACCAGGGAGCGAGAAAACCACATGTTAATGTGTCGTCAAAAACACCCCGCCTTCATAAGGGAAATGAATACTTTGATACCCGCGAGGGGGCTCTTGACCCATGGAATTGAAGTTGCAGCTTCCCTCCCATGGATCAATCCTGATTGTCTCCCACTCCCCCAGGGGGTGTGTGACCCCTGTGGATTTAGCGTTATTCTTGAATATAACAGTAAAGATACCTTCATAAAGTTGTGGTGTAAACACCATGATGTTTATTTTTTAATGTATATACATCAAGAGTTTTAGAACTCAGCGTATATCATCCAAGCTGCTTATGTCACAGTGTTTTTTAAAGGCCAGATACTTATATCAGTGTATATACGAGGCCTGGTCTCAGACCGAGCTGCGGGGGCGTTGACCCCCGCAACCCTCTCCAGGTAAACAATAAGAACCTTACATCTCAGCGTATATACAAGAGGCCTTTATCACAGTGTATATATACCAAGATGCTTGTATCACAGTTTATATACACCAATATAAATCTTATTTAGATTCTTACCATGAATATAATATAGGAATCCTGAGAGCCAGGTGAGACATAACAGGAGCAGGACTGTGAGAGAACTGAAGAGTCTCCTGCCTACTCCTGCTCTTCCCAAAGGCTCTACTGCTTCCTGCTCTTGGTGTTTGTTGTCTCCGGTATCTTTGCTACCACTGCCGTCCCAGGACTTCTCAAGCTCCTCAGTGTCCCCTGGTTGCGTTCCATGCAGTCTTGTGTTCACAGAACACTTGTCGGAGCCTCCTGTGTCCCCTCGTTCCTTCTCAGTACCTGGTTTTTTGTCTAACTGGGTGGCGTCTCCTGACTGCTTTTCTAACTGGTTGGTGTCTCCTGACTGCTTTTCTAACTGGTTGGTATTCTCTGCTTGTTTTTCTAACTGACTGATATATCCTGGTAGTTTCTTCAACCAACTGGTATAACCTAACCGCCTTCCTTTCCGCCTGTTGCATTTTGCTTGCCTCTGCAACCAGCTGTTATACCCTACCTGTTTCTCCAACCAGTTGATATCTTTTGGCTGTTTCTCTACCTGGCTAGTATCCCCTGGTAGCTTTTCTAACTGGTTGGTATCACCTGGTTTCTTGTCCAACTGGTTTGTGTCTCCCGGTTGCTTTTCAAACCAGTCTGCATCCTCTGGTTGCTTCTCTAACCGGCCATTGCCTCCTGGCTGCGGTTCTATCCAGTCTGTGTCCTTTGGTTGATTTTCCAACCGGTTGGTGTCCTCTGGTTGCTTTTCAAACCAGTCTGTATCCCGTGGTTGCTTTTCTAAATGGTCAGTGTCCCCTGATGACTTCTCCAAGTAGTCAGTATTCCCTTGCATCTTCTCCAGGCAGTTGGTGTCTAGTGATAGCTTCTGCAAGTGGTCGGTGTCACCTGGTGGGCGATCCATGTGACTAGTGTCTACAGACAGTCTCTCGCAGAGAGTAGTGTCCCTAGAGCCTCTTCGAGTAGTGTCCCTAGAGCCTCTTCGAGTAGTGTCCCCAGAGTCTCTTAGAGTAGTGTTCCTAGAGCCTCTTCGAGTAGTGTCCCCAGAGTATCTTCGAGTAGTGTCCCCAGAGTCTCTTAGAGTAGTGTCCCCAGAGTCTCTTAGAGTAGTGTCACCAGAGTCTCTTAGAGTAGTGTCGCCAGAGCCTCTATGACAGTGATGAGTGTGTTCAGGATCCTCTCCCCACCAGGCAGCACGCATCGTCATCACTAAGGCTGAAACATTTACCTGAAAAATCCAAGAAAACCCGAAATAATCATAATTTTCACCCCACTTAACAAAAGTTTAATTTTTTTTACCTGTATTCTTCAATTAAATTTGTAATTATGGTATTTCTTCGAAAATTCTGTATTTCAGTCAGATTTTGCAACAATTTCTTAAGTAGGTAAATTAATTGTATTTTTATTTTACGTTTAGTAATTCTACTTACTACTGTATCAAGCTGCTCTTCAAGACCTCAACACTTTGCTAACAAGTGTTAAGTGACTAGTGTACAAAATAACCCACTTACCAAGAGTATAACGGCAAGAGGAGCAGCAAAAGTCCATATTAAACCACGGGGCGCCAGCCAACACCTGTAGTGAATTATATATATATAACGCCTAGATCAACTATGTGTGTGTTATTCAATAAGAATGTTCGTGGTTGTATGTTGTTCAGTAACACATGTAAACAGTGAGGGTAAGACTTACGCTGTGGGTGCTCCGTAACCCACGGTGTGTGTGAGAGCCAGTGTGATGCTGACGTACACTAGTGGTACCAGGTAACCCACACACAGGTAGTACTTCACCAGACCCATACCTGCCTTCCACACCTGTTTAATATTGACATACATGTGTTAATTTACATACAGGCAATATAGTACCTCGCCAGACCCATACCTGCCTTCCACACCTGCTGTAGACATATGTTAGGCTACACACGGCTCCCCCACACTTATCACAATAAACTTGTTGCACTGATCTGTCATACATACACCTACTTAATACAGATTTACTTACTAATTTACACTTTTAATACTACACATTTAATAATATCTTATACACCCACCAACTGTGAATTATATATCGTAATATTTTTTTTTTTAAATATGCGTGAAATAAATTTTAACTTTTAGGTGTAACGAAAAACTAAGTTAATTTTTTTTTCATAGCACTATGTTTACAAAATATATGTTCATTGTGTCTCCTGAGAATGTAATGCATCAAGCACTCAGACAAGCCTAGCCCAAGGCACCTCTCAGAGTAGAAAAAAAAGTCATAACTTATCATAGGGGTTTGCAGCTGGTTTCTTTTTCACTGAGTACATGGAAGGGGGACACAGAGAGCCGAGGACTTCTAAGTTCACACCTAGGCGGAAGTATCTACTTCCATCTAGATTACGGGCTATGGTGTATTATCTAGGTGTGCGAGTCAAGGATAGAAAAGCATAGAGGTCAAACTGCATAAGATATCACGTGATTTTCTTTCATTCTTAGTCATTATTATATCTACTGTAGCCTAGTGGCGAGAGTCGCAGCTCCCGCCACACAGGCACGGCTTAAAACTCGCAGTTTCATGTTAATGATTAGCAGACGGGCGAAATTTTTAACAAACATTATCTCTCAGCCCACAGGAGGATTCAAACCTACACACTCTGTATCAAAGTACGCAGTACAGAGTGTGCAGGTTCGAATCCTGCTGTGGACTGAGAAATAAAGTGTCACAGTTTGATATTTATCTTCAGAGAAGGCAAGGTAGGGACGAACCTTGACAAAACTCAGGTACAAGTGCAGGGCCTCGATGGCACTCCAGGTGAAGGTAGCCAAGAAGAGATAGTGGAGGAGTGCCGCCACCACGGTGCAGGCGACCGGCCGGTGGATGGCATCCAGGCCCCCCAGCACCAGCAGCTCAGTGCCAAGCAGACAGAGGGACATGTTGGCATGCACCACGCTGCTGGCTCGCCCACGTACCTCACGGAAACCCACGAAGCACATGACACACAGCGCCAGGCTCACCACTGCCACCACACAGCCCACTGTACTCACACACTTCATCACATAGAACAGCACCTGAAAGCGTATTATTATTATTATTATTATTATTATTATTATTATTATTATTATTATTATTATTATTATTTGTAGTAATAATAGTACTAGTAATAGTAGTAGTATTGGTAGTAGTAGCCACAGTGGCAGCAACACTAGCCACCGTGACAGCAACACTAGCCACCGTGACAGCAACACTAGCCATCGTGACAGCAACACTAGCCACCGTGACACCAACACTAGCCACCGTGACACCAACACTAGCCACCGTGACACCAACACCAGCCACCGTGACACCAACACTTACACTGGTGGTGTCAATAACATCGTTGACGTCTGTGATGAGTGCCAGGTTGGTGAGATGGTCACAGTGGCACACCGAGTAGTTAGCAGAGGTGTGTGCCAGGCGGCACCCATGGGTGGCCCAGGAGCTGGAGACCTCGTCCCACCACACACAGGTGGGCACACCCAAAGCAAAGGTGTCGCCGCTGTACACATGCTCCAGCTGCACCTCCACCACCTCACCCAGCGCTGAAATACAACACGTGTATAGAATATAACAGTTATACGTAACCTACAGTGGGCATACATAAAATGTAATACATATGTATGAATATACACAAACTACAATATAGAGGTATGCTACAGCACTGCAGATAGGGGGATAGATTATAAGTTATACAATACAGTGGCATACATAAATGTAATACATTAGAATATACAAACTACAATATAGAGGTATGCTACAGCACTGCAGATATGTATAGATTACATAAGTCATACATACATTAGTTATACATACATCACTCATACATGCAATGCAGAAGTTATGCATACAATACAGCAGTAATACAAACAATACATGAGACATACATCAATTATGCATCAGATATACATCAGTTATACGTCTTACGCATAATACATCAGTATACATAGTCTGCGAATAGAAACATACCAGCGTGCCAGGCCTTGTCTCCCACCGTGGCACCGATGATGGCACTGTTGACCTGACCCTTGGCTGGGAGGTCACGCTCAGCTTTGACCTGCTTCGGGTCACTGCAATGACAGGCCAAGAATAAGAGAAAACGTCATAAAACTGTGAAATTTCAGAAAATTTACTTGAAATGACGGAAAACTGAGTGAAAAATGATAAAAAAAATTATGGAAATGTCATAAAATTTAGTGGAAATTTTAGAAAATTTAGTGGAAATGTTAGAAAATTTAGTGGAAGTGTCAGAAAATTAAGTGACAATGGCAGAAATGCAGGTGAAAACATTAGAGCGAGAGTATAAAGGCAATGAGGATATCAAGTACAGTATTCCATTAAGGGTTCATTAGCTACGGCAGCTTCAAATGATTCCTTCCAGCAGTGCTGGAATTGCTATTACCTGGGAAAAGTGGCATTGAAGGACTCACCAGGGGAGGGTGTTGGAGGTACAGTGGAGGTCGGTGAAGGAGAAGAAGACGACCTTCACAGTGGTGAGAGGTTGCAGGTAGCCATCGTAGAAGTGGTGAGGTAGAGTGATGGTGGTGAGGTTGAAGTGAGGGTGAGTGTAGGAACGACCACTCTCCTTCATGAAGTATGCTGTAGGCTGCTGTATAACCTTCACCTCTGTAAACACACATAAATGTGCTCTCCAAAGCGGAAACTAAACGACGTTTCGGTCGATCCTAGACTGATGTTGCTGGTTAATGTAAGAGGACCGACAGAAAGAATTTTCTAACTGCTATTTCCAATTTGGGTATATTAACCCTGGGTATATTAACCCCTCTGGGTTATTAACCCTCCTGGGTTATTAACCCTCCTGGGTTATTAACCCTCCTGGGTTATTAACCCTCCTGGGTTATTAACCCTCCTGGGTTATTAACCCTCCTGGGTTATTAACGCTACTGGGTTATTAAAGTTCCTGAGTTATAAATCCTAAGAATTTCTCCAACAGTTACAAAATCATTATGATTATTATATTCATGAGGATGCGCTAAGTATGTAGGGGGTCAGAATGGGTTTGATTACATTTACAAAACGTAAAAACTTTATTACATAAAGTATTTTTAGTGAAGATACAGTAACTGTTACAAAATCGGGTACATACAAATCATGAGAAAGAAAAGACAAAGTTTACAGAACAGCTCTATACAGAGCTGTGTGTAGAGCTTTGTCAGGGAGAAATGTTGCCCCAATAAAAGAGTGTCCTGCAGACGTGTGTCTGTTATCGGCAGTACGACATTTCGACCCACTCGTAGGTGGTTAAGGAGGCGGCCAAAGTGCGTGAGGTTTACTCACGTAATTTCTGCTGTATGAAGGTCTTGGTGGGAGCCTTCTGAAGGTAGGCAAGGGAGACGGCAGCAGAAGTGAGGGAGGTCTGCAGGAGTGAGGAGGTGGTTGCCCTCTGCTCGGGAGCCAGGCCCCACCATAGACCAGGCACAGAGAACATAGTGTTCACAGCCACCATCATCCCCTCCATGAACACCTAGAACAAGACCAAGTTGTCCAGGGATGACAAAATATAGAACAAATCCAGATAACAAGTGCAGCCGGCTCAAAACATCAGAGAAATTATATAAACACAACACACGCATACAATACTCTCCAGGTATACTTCAGGTATATACATGAATGGTATATATTACTAACAAGATGAAGTATTAAACACATGTGCAACATCTGGGTATCTTTTTTTTTTGTAAACGTTTCGCCATACAGTGGCTTTATCAATATAATGCAAGAACATAATGTGAAGAACGTAGAACTATAGTATACAAAAGCCGAGGTAATGAGTCCCTGAGTCTTGGAGTTGCAGCGTAGTCTTGAACACTACGCTGCTCTTCACTAACTTCAAGGGAGAAATGGTATGGTGATACCGACAAAATATGGTTTCGCCACTCGTGGCGAAACGTTTCTTATAATAAATATCCTGAACTATATATACATAAGTGTCTTTTTCCACACTAACTCCAAGGCTGATGTACTGATTACCTCATCTTTTGTATATAGTCCAACATTCTTCACATTACTCCTTGTATTGATAAAGCCACTGGATGGAGAAACGTCTACAAAAAAAGATACCCAGATATTGCACACGCGTCTAAATCTTCATACACACACATACCCGAGCAAGGTTGTATGCTCCTGACAGCGTGGTAAGGTTGTGTAAGTCTTGGTTGTGTTTGTCCTGTAGTGTTGCGAGGATGTGGACGAGGGTGAGGAGGTCTCCCGGGGCCAGAGTGACATCTCGGAGACTGCTGGACATGCTCATCAAGATCTGCGCAGCTGTCACGTTATCTCCGTCGTCCAGCGCCTCCCTCCACCCAGAGAAGATCACCGCCTTGCACTGGCTGTGCGAAACATAACCCAGGAACCGTACTAACACGAATGGAAACAAACCACGGAACGGGTGGGGTTTGAAACCATGACGAGTGAGTCGTAAACCTCTTGGCCAGGAGTTTTACGATTCACTCGCCTATGGTACAAGCCCACGCTTCATGGTCTGTTAATGGACACTGGCTCTGGACCATGCTAGGCTGGTCTACTGGGTCATGCTAGGCTGGTCTACTGGATCATGCTAGGCTGGTCTACTGACCCATGCTAGGCTGGTCTACTGACCCATGCTAGGCTGGTCTACTGACCCATGCTAGGCTGGTCTACTGACCCATGCTAGGCTGGTCTACTGACCCATGCTAGGCTGGTCTACTGACCCATGCTAGGCTGGTCTACTAGACCATGCTAGGCTGGTCTACTAGACCATGCTAGGCTGGTCTACTAGACCATGCTAGGCTGGTCTACTAGACCATGCTAGGCTGGTCTACTAGACCATGCTAGGCTGGTCTACTAGACCATGCTAGGCTGGTCTACTAGACCATGCTAGGCTGGTCTACTAGACCATGCTAGGCTGGTCTACTAGACCATGCTAGGCTGGTCTACTAGACCATGCTCATCCTTACGAGAGATCAGATATTCTTGCTCACGGGAGACCAGGTGAGTTGTGACTCCTCTGACATGAACCTCTGCTGATTGTTACTCACACTTGTGAGTCTTCCTGTCTGTCCTTTTATCTGGACTCATGAACCTGAGTGGTCCGCCAGGCGATGACTAGTTCGTTAAAAAGGACTATTATAGCATATCAACACCGGAGGGTCATTAAAGCTGCATGTAACCTGTTCACTACCAATCAAGAATATTTTAATCACAAATATAGGCCTATTGGGATTAAATTCCATATGTACGTCAACTCTTGTTAGTAGCTAAATATGGTGTGTTTATACTTTTATTGTTTTATATGTATTTTCGTTTTTTTTCATGAAGAGGAAATGTTACGTTATTGCCTGATAATAATAATAATAATAATAATAATAATAATAATAATAATAATAAATTACCTGAGAATGGGTGTCCTTTCCCAGGTGGCATCTGGTCGACAGGTCCAGGTAGCAGTGCCGTTGGCACCAGGTGGGCAGGGTATTGGCAGTGCCTGGCCTGCTGGTGTCTCCCTCAGCCACCAGCTAGACGACCACCTGTCGTCCCCAGGATAGTGTCTCTCCCCTCGTGGACACGACCTCCCTAATAAACGACAAGACGACTCTTTGTAGGAAACCCGTAGATCGAGCCTTCACCACTCTCAGTCATATATATATATATATATATATATATATATATATATATATATATATATATATATATATATATATATATATATATATATATATACTATATATATGCGTGTGTGTGTGTGTGTGTGTACTTACCTATTTGTGGTTGCAGGTGTCGATTCACAGCTCCTAGCCCCGCCTCTTCGTTGAAACGTGGACCGACCTTGCCAGGATTCCAACCTGGAATCTTCTGGTTCGTTTACCTGGAGAGAGTTCCAGGGGTCAACGCCCTTGCGGCCCGGTCTGTGACCAGGCCTCATGTTGGATCAGAGCCTGATCAACCAGGCTGTTACTGCTGCCCGCACGCAGTCCAACGTACGAACCACAGCGCGTTATCCGTTGCGTTGTGCGTGTGTGTAAGTTTATATAGGAATATGTACACATTAGTACAATTAACATACATAGTAGCATATGTTCAAATTACCCAGGATAACCCAAAAAAGTCAGAAAAAAGTGGCTTATTTCCATTGGGGTCCTTGCAATGTCTTATTATTTAAAGCCTAGCTCTAAGATACAGTAGAAATCAGTCATGATTATAGCCTTAAAATTTAACACAGCCAAGTAAATCAACTGTGTGAACATCTAACAGTTACAGTAAAAGGAGATACAAAAAGAATAAAGTGAACTGAGTTATTTACATGAACATTAAATAGAGAGGATCAACTTACAATAATAGGTACACCTTTGTTAACTATGCAAGAAATTACTCTCCTCTCTGTAGCTTCGTTCATCTCACCTTTTTCAGTGATGACGAGCCTCTTAGCCTGGCGCTGAGGCTTGTGTGTGTTGCAGGGGTGACTCGCGTGATCTGGAGGCGCAAAAACAATTACATTAAGCTCAAGAACTCACCGCTTTGCGTAATTTCTTGGAAATAAACTTATCCAAAACATCAGTAAATTGTAAGTTATTGAGAACATCTCTGGAAGCCCTCCAGCTGGCGGAGGGCCTCCAGATGGTGGAGGCCCTCCAGCTGGTGGAGGCCCTCCAGCTGGTGGAGGCCCTCCAACTGGTGGGCCTCCACCTATGCCTCTGCCTTAATCTGGCCCTGGACCCATGTAGCATTTACAACCTGGTGAACTATGACTAGTGACTATTATACCTGGTGACCATTCATAGAACTAACACCCGACCAAGCAAGGCCATAAGTAGAGTATAAATGCATTCACACTAGCAGTGATTCGACCCTAGGTAGGCTTAAAGAGGTGAGCACAAGACTGGGCACACACTGACCTTCAAGAATAGTGAGGATGATGGTGAGGTTGGCATCACGAGCGTACTGACTCACTGTACGACCTGAAACATTAATATTCTTTATTACAAGTGAATACAAATAGTCACAAAGGGGAGGTCTTATTTCAGTACATAAGAACATAAGAACATAAGAAAGAAGGAACACTGCAGCAGGCCTACTGGCCCATGCGAGGCAGGTCCAAATCTCCAACGGCTTAAGCCAATGCCCCCGACCCAGCCAGGTCAGGTTACATTCACTTAAGGAAGGAGCACGGCATCTGACCTAGTAGCACAAACTAGTCAGGTACAACTCACACCCACCCGCACCCACTCATATATTTATCTAGCCTATTTTTAAAACTACACAACGTTTTAGCCTCTATAACTGTACTCGGGAGTTTGTTCCATTCATCGACAACTCTATTACCAAACCAATGCTTTCCTATATCCTTCCTGAATCTGAATTTATCCAACTTAAAGCCATTGCTGCGAGTCCTGTCAATACTAGATATTTTTAGCACGCTATTTACATCCCCTTTATTTATTCCTGTTTTCCATTTATACACCTCAATCATATCCCCCTAATTCTACGCCTTTCTAGAGAGTGCAGATTCAGGGCCCTCAGTCTATCCTCATAGGGAAGATTTCTGATACATGGAATCAACTTAGTCATCCTCCTTTGTACGTTTTCCAGAGCATTTATATCCATTCTGTAATACGGTGACCAAAACTGTGCAGCATAATCTAGATGAGGCCTAACCAAGGATATATAGAGTTGAAGAACAACCTGAGGACTCCTATTATTTATGCTTCTTGATATGAAGCCAAGGATTCTGTTTGCTTTATTGCGAACACTTATGCACTGCTGTCTAGGTTTTAGATTACTGCTAACCAGAACTCCTAAATCCTTTTCGCAATCAGTAGTATTAAGATCTACATTATTTAGTTTATATGTGGCATGGTTATTGTCCTGTCCAATATTTAGAACTTTGCATTTATCTATATTAAACTGCATCTGCCACTTCTCCGACCACTGCATCAGTCTATTCAAATCTTCCTGGAGTGCTCTAATGTCCTCATTTGAATGAATTGGACGGCCTATTTTGGTGTCATCGGCAAACTTGCTTATGTCGCTATTTATTCCCTCATCTATGTCGTTTATGTAGATTGTGAACAACAAGGGGCCCAATACTGACCCCTGTGGAACACCGCTTGTGACACTTCCCCACTCTGATTTCTCCCCATTTATGCAAACTCTCTGCTGCCTATTTGTCAACCATGCCTCTATCCAGGAAAAATTTCTCCTCCTATTCCGTGTGCCTTAATTTTCCTCAATAGTCTCTGATGTGGGACTCTATCAAAAGCCTTACTGAAGTCCATATACACAACATCATATTCATTACCATGATCTACCTCCTCAAATACCTTAGTGAAAAAAGTTATTAAATTTGTAAGGCAGGAACGCCCTTTTGTAAAACCGTGCTGAGATTCATTGATTAATTTATGCTTTTCAAGATGGCTACGAATTGCCTCGGCTATTATTGATTCCATAAATTTTCCCACTGTGGAGGTTAGGCTTATTGGTCTATAGTTCGAAGCTAAGGACCTGTCTCCTGCTTTGAAAATAGGTATTACATTTGCAATTTTCCACTTATCTGGCACCATGCCAGTTTGCAGTGATATGTTGAAAAGATTAGCCATAGGTTTGCTAAGCTCCTCTTTACATTCCTTTAAGATATTCTGGAAATTATATATAATAACCCAAATAAAGAGATGTCACTGTCAGGGAGTCTCAGGTCTGGACACAACCTCATGACTGACCTTGACTATCAGGGAGTCTCAGGTCTGGATACAACAACCTCATGACTGACCTTGACTATCAGGGAGTCTCAGGTCTGGATACAACAACCCCATGACTGACCTTGACTATCAGGAAGCCTCAGGTCTGGACACAACCTCATGACTGACCTTGACTATCAGGGAGTCTCAGGTCTGGACAGAAAGGCAGTAGCTCCTTCACCGCCTCCTCCACGTTCCTTATCGTTGCCAAGAAGACAGGTGTGCTTCCTGATCCAAAAGAAAAGATGGCAAAGCTATATTATATAAGCCAAGATATCACTATATCTAGGTATTCTTGTATTTCTATCTACCATCTTCATATCTGCACCAGCTGGAATGCACTCATCTCAGACCTGTCATACACCAGCTGGAATGCACTCATCTCAGACCTGTCATACACCAGCTGGAATGCACTCATCTCAGACCTGTCATACACCAGCTGGAATGCACTCATCTCAGACCTGTCATACACCAGCTGGAATGCACTCATCTCAGACCTGTCATACACCAGCTGGAATGCACTCATCTCAGACCTGGCTGGCAAAGCTCTCGCTTCACACATGGAGGGCCCGGGTTCGATTCCCGGCGGGGTAGAAACATTTCGACGTGTTTCCTTACACCTACTGTCCTGTTCACCTAGCAGCAAGTAGGTACCTGGGAGTTAGTCGACTGGTGTGAGTCGCATCCTGGGGGACAAGATTGAGGACCCCAATGGAAATAAGACAGACAGTCCTCGATGACGCACTGACTTTCTTGGGTTATCCTGGGTGGCTAACCCTCCGGGGTTAAAAATCCGAAGAAATCTTATCTTTATCTTGTAATAATATTGGTAGAATTACCGACAATATGTTAAGTAAAGGACACAAATGCAACTAATGTGACATTTTATTGTGGCAACGTTCGCTCTCCAGGACTTCTCAAGCGTTACAAGCGTACATACACAGTGGAATGCATCATATCACCCTTCAAAGTGAGGTGAATACTTTACCTGTATACACTATACTACTTTCACTACTACCTCGCCACCACTAGTTTTCACCTCACTTTGAGGTATATAATAGCCCTGTATCCATGTAACGCTTGTAACGGAAATTGAGACCCTGGAGAAGCGAAGCCTGATGCCACTGATTCATTGTTCTTGGCTCCTTTAACAAAAATATTTATCTTATTGTCATACACCAGCTTGAATACACTCATCTCAGACCTGTCATACACTCACCTCTCCTGTCCTGGGCGTCGACCTGGGCACCATGGTTCAGGAGCTGGAGTATGACCCTTGTACGACCCTTCCAGGTAGCCAAGTGCAGGGGCGTCTGACCTGCAAGATTGTTATTATTAGTATTAGTATTAGTATTACTATATTATTATTATTATTATTATTATTATTATTATTATTATTATTATTATTATTATTATTATTGAAACCCGTGGCATAGAAATCGGAACTTTCGTAGAAAACAGGGTAGTGTTAAGGGGTAACTCACCATTTATGTCTGTGGCTTCCAAGTTGGCACCAGCGTCCAGGAGGGTGGCCACGGCCGCCTCGTGACCGTTGTACGCTGCTAGGTGGAGCGCTGTCTTGCCTGCACCATCGAAATATTCATCATTGTCACAAATATCAGTTTTGATAGCACTATAACAAACAGCGGGGGACAGCAACGCTGTGGTAATGAAAGGAAGAAGGTGGAAGAAGTAGTGTGGCTTAGTTTCACTGGGGTTCCTTTGAACCTCTTCCCCAGGATGCTACCTACACTAGGCACCTAACAAGGTACCTACACCTTGCTAAGTGAACAGCAGCAACGAGTGCATTGAAACATGCTGAATGTTTCCACACGTGCAAGGATTGGGCCCAGGTCCTTCATATGTGAGCCAGAGACGCTAGCACAATATAATATTATGCTAAACAAAGTGTAATAGAGGGATGATGAAAGCACTGTACCTACCGTAGTTGGGCTCAGGAGAGTCGAGGGTAGCATTATAATCCAGTAGGAGTTTGATTAGCTCAGTCTGCCCTATGTGTGCTGCGTTGTGTAGAGCAGTCCACCCTGAAAACATTATCGCGTCAATAAAAAAATCAGATTAGGGTCATTCAGGTGACTAGAGTTTTTAACTTTCTAAATTATACATTATTACGTAAGTTTTTATTCAGGTTTTGAAGACAAACATAATTTTTTTCAATGTTCTTGAGGGCAAAGAGAATAAATACACAGAGTGTATATATGCTGAAGACGATCGAAATATACATATCAATTAATCTTCTGAGTTTCTGTTTCCATCTGGGTTACTATTGAGCATTGATAAGTGTGCATTACACTTTAGTTATCCATATGCTGAAACTTTAATTTAATATATATTTTAGGGATAAAACTTCTCGTCTGGTGGTGAAAAGGTTATCTACAGCCTTAATGATTCGTAGTTGACAGTCATTAAACCCCATTAACCTTGTGGGTCATCAGGTACTCCCCTGCACCATCACTTGACTCACCTATAGTGTCAGTAGCATGGACATCTTCACCCCTGGCCAGCAGGTACTCCCCTGCACCATCACCTGACTCACCTATAGTGTCAGTAGCATGGACATCTTCACCCCTAGCCAGCAGGTACTCCCCTGCACCACCACCTGACTCACCTATAGTGTCAATAGCATGGACATCTTCACCCCTAGCCAGCAGGTACTCCCCTGCACCGTCACCTGACTCAACTATAGTGTCAGTAGCATGGACATCTTCACCCCTGGCCAGCAGGTACTCCCCTGCACCATCACTTGACTCACCTATAGTGTCAGTAGCATGGACATCTTCACCCTGCCAGCAGGTACTCCCTGCATCCATCCACCTGACTCACCTATAGTGTCAGTAGCATGGACATCTTCACCCCTAGCCAGCAGGTACTCCCCTGCACCATCACCTGACTCACCTATAGTGTCAGTAGCATGGACATCTTCACCCCTGCACAGCAGGTACTCCCCTGCACCGTCACCTGACTCACCTATAGTGTCAGTAGCATGGACATCTTCACCCCTAGCCAGCAGGTACTCCCCTGCACCGTCACCTGACTCACCTATAGTGTCAGTAGCATGGACATCTTCACCCCTGGCCAGCAGGTACTCCCCTGCACCGTCACCTGATTCACCTATAGTGTCAGTAGCATGGACATCTTCACCCCTGGCCAGCAGGTACTCCCCTGCACCACCACCTGACTCACCTATAGTGTCAGTAGCATGGACATCTTCACCCCTAGCCAGCAGGTACTCCCCTGCACCATCACCTGACTCACCTATAGTGTCAGTAGCATGGACATCTTCACCCCTGGCCAGCAGGTACTCCCCTGTACCGTCACCTGACTCACCTATAGTGTCAGTAGCATGGACATCTTCACCCCTGGCCAGCAGGGTGACAGCACGGCTCAGGTAACCCAGCTTCACGGCATCGATCACATTTATCACTGTCAGAAACCAACGTCAGAATTATCACATTTATCCTGAGAAGACTCGTTAAGTGTACAAACAAATTATTGCTACTGTAACTGAAGCCAGTACTGATCTTTGTGGCACTCCGCTGTTCATAGTGGAGCCAGTATTGATCTTTGTGGCACCCCCCTGTTCATAGTGGAGCCAGTACTGATCTTTGTGGTACCCCGCTGTTCATAGTGGAGCCAACACTGAACCTAGTGGCACCCCGCTGATCATATTGGAGCCAGCACTGAACCTAGTGGCACCCCGCTGTTCATATTGGAGCCAGCACTGAACCTAGTGGCACCCCGCTGATCATATTGGAGCCAGCACTGAACCTAGTGGCACCCCGCTGTTCATAGTGGAGCCAACACTGAACCTAGTGGCACCCCGCTGTTCATAGTGGAGCCAGCACTGAACCTAGTGGCACCCCGCTGATCATATTGGAGCCAGCACTGAACCTAGTGGCACCCCGCTGTTCATATTGGAGCCAGCACTGAACCTAGTGGCACCCCGCTGTTTATATTGGAGCCAGCACTGAACCTAGTGGCACCCCGCCACTAGGTTCAGCTTGATCTTCTTATAATAATATTCACAGGGAAGTGCTAAGTCTGTGAAGGTCATACAGCACCTGATAAATGAAATTCAATCAGGTTTGACCGAGGAAAGACCAGCATCAAGGTAACTCCCGCTGGAGGATATTTTTCCTCTTATCAATATTGAGATATTCCTCCCAAGAATCTCTTCTCCACTGTCATAGATGAATATTCTTCGTCTGTTTGGTATTCTCAGAATTATTCATTCAAGTTCTAATCAATGGCGTCCGCAAATCTATTTCTTTCTTGGATGATTAATGTAACTCTGGTGTAGGAATGGCTGCAAAAGAACATAAGAAAGAAGGAGCACTGCAGTAGACCTACTAGCCCATGCTAGGCAGGTCCAAGTCACCTACTGGCCCAAGCCAGTCAAGTCCGGGTATGACTCATAAGGGTTTAGCACTTGTAAAATAATAATAATAATAATAATAATGTAAAAGAATGTATTTGTAATAGAGGCATTTCCTGGGCTCAAAAACGGAAGAGTTTTTGCTAGCTGACAGGTTGATACTGCGCAGGTGTGACGCAAGCACACTGTGAGGGGTATGTCACCTACACACTGTGAGGGGTATGTCACCTACACACTGTGAGGGGTATGTCGCCTACACACTGTGAGGGTATGTCGCCTACACACTGTGAGGGGTATGTCGCCTACACACTGTGAGGGTATGTCGCCTACACACTGTGAGGGGTATGTCGCCTACACACTGTGAGGGTATGTCGCCTACACACTGTGAGGGTATGTCGCCTACACACTGTGAGGGGTATGTCCCTACACACTGTGAGGAGTATGTCGCCTACACACTGTGGGGTTGTCGCCACACTGTGAGGGTATGTCCCTACACACTGTGAGGGTATGTCGCCTACACACTGTGAGGGTATGTGCCTACACACTGTGAGGGTATGTCGCCTACACACTGTGAGGGTATGTCGCCTACACACTGTGAAGAGTATGTCGCCTACACACTGTGAGGGTATGTCGCCTACACACTGTGAGGGTATGTTCCCTACACACTGTGAGGGTATGTTGCCTACACACTGTGAGGGTATGTCGCCTACACACTGTGAGGGTATGTCGCCTACACACTGTGAGGGTATGTCGCCTACACACTGTGAGAGTATGTCGCCTACACACTGTGAGGGTATGTCGCCTACACACTGTGAGGGTATGTCGCCTACACACTGTGAGGGTATGTGCCTGCACACTGTGAGGGTATGTCGCCTACACACTGTGAGGAGTATGTCGCCTACATAATGTGAGGGGTATGTCGCCTACACACTGTGAGGAGTATGTCGCCTACATAATGTGAGGGTATGTCGCCTACACACTGTGAGGGTATGTCCCTACACACTGTGAGGAGTATGTCGCCTACACACTGTGAGGAGTATGTCGCCTACACACTGTGAGGAGTATGTCGCCTACATAAGGATGTCGTACCTGGGGTATGTCGCCTCACACTGTGGAGTATGTCGCCTACACACTGTGAGGGTATGTCGCCTACACATGTGAGGGGTATGTCGCCTACACACTGTGAGGAGTATGTCGCCTACACACTGTGAGGGTATGTCGCCTACACACTGTGAGGGTATGTCGCCTACACGTGAGGTATGTTGCACCTGTGAGGGTATGTCGCCTACACACTGTGAGGGTATGTCGCCTACACACTGTGAGGGTATGTCGCCTACACACTGTGAGGGTATGTCGCCTACACACTGTGAGGGGTATGTTGCCTACACACTGTGAGGGGTATGTCGCCTACACACTGTGAGGGTATGTCGCCTACACACTGTGAGGTAGAGTATGTCGCCTACACACTGTGAGGGTATGTCGCCTACACACTGTGAGGGGTATGTTGCCTACACACTGTGAGGGGTATGTTGCCTACACACTGTGAGGGGTATGTCGCCTACACACTGTGAGGAGTATGTCGCCTACACACTGTGAGGGGTATGTCGCCTACACACTGTGAGGAGTATGTCGCCTACACACTGTGAGGGGTATGTCGCCTACACACTGTGAGGAGTATGTCGCCTACACACTGTGAGGAGTATGTCGCCTACACACTGTGAGGAGTATGTCGCCTACACACTGTGAGGAGTATGTCGCCTACACACTGTGAGGAGTATGTCGCCTACACACTGTGAGGAGTATGTCGCCTACACACTGTGAGGAGTATGTCGCCTACACACTGTGAGGAGTATGTCGCCTACACACTGTGAGGAGTATGTCGCCTACACACTGTGAGAAGTATGTCGCCTACACACTGTGAGGGTTATGTCGCCTACATAATGTGAGGGGTATGTCGCATACACAGTGTGGCGTATGCGTCTCGGTGTAGTTGATAGGTTTTATACCCCATTAACCAGGAATGTGTATGTTAAATGGTTGTGTGTATGTTAGGTGGGTGTATGTTGCACTAGTGTATGCCTGCAGATGTGTATACATCCACTGACATGCTTTAATTTCTACAAGCAAAGTGATTGAAGTCTTCTACAAGCAAGATGATTCAACTCACTAAGTTTCATCAGTTTATTGTAACTATTATTGAACAATGACTTAAGTTTTATATATATATATATATATATATATATATATATATATATATATATATATATATATTCTCCATGGGAAAGTGGAACAGAATTCTTCCTCCGTAAGCCATGCTGTCGTAAGAGGCGACTAAAATGTGGGAGCAGGGGCTAGTAACCCTTCTCCTGTATATATTACTAAATGTAAAATGGGAAACTTTCGTTTTTCATTTTGGGCCACCCCACTTCGGTGGAAACGGCCGACGTGTTAAAGAAAAAAAAAAAAAAATATATATATATATATATATATATATATATATATATATATATATATATATATATATATATATATATATATATATATATATATGTCGTGCGATTAGGTAAAACTTGATATTGGCTTAAATAGCAACGCTCATCTTGCCATCAAGACAAGTGAAAATTTGTGTATGCAATAATTTCGCCAAAATCATTCTGAACATAACGAAAAAATATATTTCATTGTGTTTGCTTATTATTAAATTAATGTTAACGTATCTAAAATATATTTAGTTGGGTTAGCTAAATTAAATTGAGCTTGTTGTAATAAGGTTAGGTAGGTTTTCAAAGTTTCCTGGTACAAAATTATAAATTTACATTAACATAAAAAAAAATATATTTAATATATAATATAATTTAAAATTAATTTTAGATATTCTTAATGATATTATAATCATAATATATATATATATATATATATATATATAATATATATATATATACATATATATATATATATATGAGCTCGTAATTTATGAAGAGCAAGCCGGAAGTTAGGTGGCTGAGGAGCAGGGGGAGGGGGGTGTATTATAGAGGAGAGGAGTACTGCAAGGAGGGGATGAGGGAGTATTGCAAGGCAGGGACGAGAGAGGGGATGGTATTCCAAGGAGTTACTCTGAGGAACAAGAAAACCAGCACTTACCTCCGTGCGCCTGAGGACACAACAAGGACACCAGGAGCACCACGTCCATCCTCAACACGCAGCAGTTCATGTACGTCCAAATCTGCACGATAACGGATTGCACACACACACACACACTGCAGTTAGGTTTACTGGTGGATCTTCACCATCACCAGTATCACCACCAACACTAACATCGTCACTAGCAACACCTGCAGAGGGAAACATACTAGTCAAGACACTTGATTTCTCTGTGTTAGGTTTTAGAATACAAGAGCAACTAATGTAACATTTTAATGCGGCAACCTAACGGCTTGATAAAGCTCCTGGAGAGCGAAACGTTGCCACAAAATGTCACAATAGTTGCAATTGTGTCCTTTTACCTATCACATTGTCGGTAATTCTATCAACATTATTGCTTTCTCTGTTTTGAAATGCGTTAAAAAATACATGTATTTTGGTCGATGCGGGATCTGAGAAATATATCCCCCATATCTAATAAGCCCAGCCCTCTCGAAGCCTAGAAAAAAATGTCAGGAAATATATTATTATATATATATATATATATATATATATATATATATATATATATATATATATATATATATATATATATATATATATATATAATATTTGACATACTAGTTAGTCACAGAGACAAAAGGCAACAAGTGTTATTAAGTTTGACACAAATGCAAGGAAATATTTCTTTGATGTTGTGTTAGTAAACAAGTGGAGTGAGGTGTAAAGTGGTGGTGATGGAAGCAAACTCAAGGCAAAATTTCAAGAGTAGGTGTAATAGGCCTAAGTGGCCAGAAACAAGCATTTACCAGCCAATTTTCTGATAGAAGATTGGCCAGAATATGATTTTCGATCTCTGCCAAAAAAAAAAAAACTTGAGTACAACTTATTGAGTATAACCAGTTCAGTACAACTGGTTGATAAGTAAGACACATGTGCAACAGTTAGGTATCTTTATTCCGAAACGTTTCGTCTACACAGTAGGCTTCTTCAGTCGAGTACAGAGGAATTACCAGAAGCAGAAGAGATGTGAAGACGATGTAATCAATCCATCTCCCTTAAAGACGCAGTGTTAAGATGGTCACTGGCCATATTAGAACTACGTCTTCAATTGTGATGGATTACGTCGCCTCTACATCTCTACTGTACTCACAGCTAGTTGAGTACAACTTGGTGAGTACACAAAACCACACAAGGCGCAGTCACCTTACACTCGGTTGAAAATCACCCAGGTAAACCAAAAAAAAAAAAAGCCTATTAGCTATTATATCATATAACAAATTATCATTCGCATAATTGTAGTAATAGGAATGCTAATTTACGAGATTATTATGCAAATTTTCCAGCAAATGTAGTAAGAGGTGAGCAGGCAACCTGCTTTCTCCTGCTGGTCTGCTTGCAAGTGCTTCTCTCCGGAGGGTTGCCTCCATGCTGCTGAGGGATGGGGATCATGATCCGAGGAACTGGAGCTGTCCTCCCTCTTAACTTGAGAACATAAGAAATTAGGAACACTGTGGTAGGCCTACTGACCCATGCTAGGCAGGTCTATCTCACACCCACTCGTGTACCCGTCCAACCTATTTTTAAAGCTATTCAATAATAATAATAATAATAATAATAATAATAATAACCACGATGGACAGGCAAGACAGTGATCACTATCCATCACGGACAGGCAAGACTGATCACTCACCACCACGGACAGGAAAGACAGTGATCACTTTCCATCACGGACAGGCAAGACTGATCACTCACCACCACGGACAGGAAAGACAGTGATCACTTTCCATCACGGATAGGCAAGACTGATCACTCACCACCACGGACAGGAAAGACAGTGATCACTATCCATCACGGACAGGCAAGACTGATCACTCACCACCACGGACAGGAAAGACAGTGATCACTTTCCATCACTGACAGGCAAGACTGATCACTCACCACCACGGACAGGAAAGACAGTGATCACTTTCCATCACGGACAGGCAAGACTGATCACTCACCACCACGGACAGGAAAGACAGTGATCACTTTCCATCACGGACAGGCAAGACTGATCACTCACCACCACGGACAGGAAAGACAGTGATCACTTTCCATCACGGATAGGCAAGACTGATCACTCACCACCACGGACAGGTAGGACTTATGACTCACTACCACGGACAAATACAGGCAGATCCTGCTTGGGAGAAATCAGTTATAACCTTCAGTCAGGTGACCTGAAGGAGTCAGGTCACACACGACAAGTAACGGTGGACCTGACCCTACTTAACCTTTCTGGGTACTACTCCCGCACCCCACCCATTACCTCACCAGTCACAATAAACCAATCCTCACTCGTCACACCTATTTGCTCTTCCCCTTGACGTGCGTCCCGTTCCTTCCATCGAGGAGATTTTTCCATAACAAATCCGTTTCTCCAGTGCATGGGAGATGGTGATTCCCAAGGGATAGTAACTGCAGTTCTGCTGGAAGGAAACCGTCGACGCTGACGTAGCTGATGAACCTTTAATGGAACACTTGACGACATCCTCACTGACCTACTGAAATCTTCCAGCTCAGACTGACACGATTCAACATTGTATGTAACTCATCCTGTGTGACAGAATATTACAGGGGGAACACCATCCTGTGTGAAGGAATATGACTCGGAAACATAGGTAGCTTTTCTTCCCAGTATGTCATTACGATAAAGAATAGGCTAGCAGGATACTGTTGATGTCCTTAGTTTTATGTGACACAAGGACAATTTTATGTCCTTCCACACCTCTTCTTTTCTCTTTCTTTCTCCCTCTTGTCCTAACTCATCCTTACTCCATCCCCCTCTATCTTCCCCCACTTCCCCCTCCCACAGCCCACCTCTCATGCCAGCAAGTTTTCTTGAAGGTCAGAGATTCAAGTATAATTATTACACACGACCAATCTCTTTCTGATTTTCAAACTTTATACTAAATAACACATCTCAGTGCATCTTGGCACATCCCAGTTCATCTTAGCACATCCCAGTACACGTTTACTTATATCGCTGTTTATTTTATCATCTATGTAGATGAATATTGTTCACAATGTACATAAATGACATATTGAAGGAATAAATAGTCACAGACAAGATTGTCGATGATACTAAAAAAAAAAGAGGCCGTCAATAAGTTCTGATAAAAACACTAGACGGAGGATTTGAAGGTAATGGTCAGTGTGGACAAATGTAAGATTCCAGTTCAGGGAAAAGAAATTAATTGAGGGAATATAAACAAAATAATGCAGATCATATTCACACCGAATACGAGAAAGACTGGGGAGTTGTGTTTGGTAAAAATTTAAAACCAAGTCAACAGTGCTTAAGTATTGGCAATGAAGCTAACAGAATTCTTGGTTTAATATTAAGACATATAAATAGTATGAGTCCTCAGGTTATGTTTCGGCTTTATATATCTCATTTAGATTGTGTTACTCATATTAAAGAATGAAAACATACAGAAAAAGATGATGGAGTTGATTCCCTGTATCAGAAATTCTTCCCTACGAGGACAGACTGACGGCACTGAATTTACACTCTCTGAAAAGACGTATAATCAGGGGGGACTATGAATAAAGTGTAAAAATGGAAACTAGGAATAAATAAAGGGAATATAATAACATGCTGAAAAATATCGAACCAAAACAGGACTCGCAGCAACGCGTTAAGATTTTCTTCGGATTTTTGACCCCGGAGGGTTAGCCACCCAGGATAACCCAAGAAAGTCAGTGCGTCATCGAGGACTGTCTGTCTTATTTCCATTGGGGTCCAATCTTGTCCCCCAGGATGCGACCATGTTCGACAACCTTAGATTTAGCGACGACATAGGGCAATAGAGATGTAGATGAGTGGAGCAAACACACAAGTAATGTCATTGAGGCAAGAACTTTGGGTAGCTAGAAATATAGGTTGGACAGGTACATGAGTGGGTGTGGGCGGGTGTGAGTTAGACCGGATCCAGAAAAAAGGTCACAGGAAAAAATGTTACGGAAAAAAAAGTCACAACCTAACCCAACCTAAATATAATATGACTCTTTTTCCAGTGACTTTTTTTCTAGCTAAAGTTGTGACTTATTTTCTGTGACTCATTTCCGGACACCGTTAGACCTGCCTAGCATGGCTGGAGAGTTGATATGTTTTTTATGTTCTTATGAAGAAACTTATGTAGAATTCAAGACATTCACTGAGAAAACGTTTCGCCCACGAGTGGTTTCTGGAGAAGCTATTCGTGGCGAAAAATATCGTTAATATTTTTTTTTAACTGTGCATATGTCTATGCAGTAGACCAGCAGGCCTACTGAAGTTCTAATCCATTCTTATATTCTTACGTTACAAGTATGTAAGAATGAACTACGTTTTTATTGAGGTAACGTTTCCCTCAAAAAGCCACTGATTGGCGAAACGTTGAATTAATCAAATATCCTGGTTACCCTCCACAGGGACGGCGGATCGAGTCTCCACCCCTCCTTGCCCTAAATAACCCCACTCCTCCAACACACACGCGGGTTTACCGCTCCACAGAGCATGAACATCACCTCTGGGACCCCTGCGAGGGCGAAGGATCATGAGGTCCCACACGAAAGATCTGATCCTTTATAACAGTGTTGTGTGCGATCCAAGAGTCCTTGAGAGCGTGTCACGTTCTCGTCCCCACCTGCTCTCACTTTTCACCCCCCCCCCCTCATAGTCATGGGTTCTGCATCCAAGGCAACGGAGCGGCCTCTACCCTGGATCAAATACGATTATTGCCTCTCCCATTCCCGAGAGCTGCATGACCCTCACACATACATACATATTACCAAACAAAGGATCGAGCCTTCACTGTGTTGAAGGGCCCACCAGGTCCACCAGTGTCTAACACCAGGTACACCAGTGTCTAACACCAGGTCCACCAGTGTCTAACACCAGATACACCAGTGTCTAACACCAGGTCCACCAGTGTCTAACACCAGATACACCAGTGTCTAACACCAGGTCCACCAGTGTCTAACACCAGGTACACCAGTGTCTAACACCAGGTACACCAGTGTCTAACATCAGGTCCACCAGTGTCTAACACCAGGTCCACCAGTGTCTAACACAAAGTACACCAGTGTCTAACACCAGGTCCACCAGTGTCTAACATCAGGTACACCAGTGTCTAACACCAGATACACAAGTGTCTAACACCAGGTCCACCAGTGTCTAACATCAGGTACACCAGTGTCTAACACCAGGTACACCAGTGTCTAACACCAGGTCCAGTGTCTAACAACAGGTACACCAGTGTCTAACACCAAGTACACCAGTGTCTAACACCAAGTACACCAGTGTCTAACACCAGGTCCACCAGTGTCTAACACCAGGTCCACCAGTGTCTAACACCAGGTCCACCAGTGTCTAACACCAGATCCACCAGTGTCTAACACCAGGTCCACCAGTGTCTAACACCAGGTCCATCAGTGTCTAACACCAGGTCCATCAGTGTCTAACACCAGGTCCATCAGTGTCTAACACCAGGTCCATCAGTGTCTAACACCAGGTCCATCAGTGTCTAAAGCACCAGGTCCATCAGTGTATAACACCAGGTCCACCAGTGTCTAACACCAGGTACACCAGTGTCTAACATCAGGTCCACCAGTGTCTAACACCAGGTCCATCAGTGTCTAACACCAGGTCCACTAGCGTCTAACACCAGGTAAAGCAGTGTCTAACACAAGTTCCACCAGTGTCTAACACCAGTTCCACCAGTGTCTAACACCAGGTACACCAGTGTCTAACATCAGGTACACGTGTCTAACATCAGGTACATCAGTGTCTAACACCAGGTACACCAGTGTCTAACACCAGGTACACAAGTGTATAACATCAGGTATCTGACAACACATCGTCGACAAAGGGCCAATACCAGTTTTTCCTGTTTAGAAGAAGGCATACGTAGGGTCACGAGGTATACACACCGGGAGGTGTATATATCAGTGTATATACACCGAGGGGATTATCTCAGTACATATACACCAAATGTGTTTAATTTAGTTAGTGTATATACGCCTCTCGGTGTATATCTCATTGTATATACATGTATACACCGGAACAAAACTCTTCTCCAGGCAGCAGAGAGTTTGCATAAATGGGGAGAAATCAGAGTGGGGAAGTGTCACAAGCGGTGTTCCACAGGGGTCAGTATTGGGCCCCTTGTTGTTCACAATCTACATAAACGACATAGATGAGGGAATAAATAGCGACATAAGCAAGTTTGCCGATGACACCAAAATAGGCCGTCCAATTCATTCAAATGAGGACATTAGAGCACTCCAGGAAGATTTGAATAGACTGATGCAGTGGTCGGAGAAGTGGCAGATGCAGTTTAATATAGATAAATGCAAAGTTCTAAATATTGGACAGGACAATAACCATGCCACATATAAACTAAATAATGTAGATCTTAATACTACTGATTGCGAAAAGGATTTAGGAGTTCTGGTTAGCAGTAATCTAAAACCAAGACAGCAGTGCATAAGTGTTCGCAATAAAGCGAACAGAATCCTTGGCTTCATATCAAGAAGCATAAATAATAGGAGTCCTCAGGTTGTTCTTCAACTCTATATATCCTTGGTTAGGCCTCATCTAGATTATGCTGCACAGTTTTGGTCACCGTATTACAGAATGGATATAAATGCTCTGGAAAACGTACAAAGGAGGATGACTAAGTTGATTCCATGTATCAGAAATCTTCCCTACGAGGATAGACTTAGGGCCCTGAATCTGCACTCTCTAGAAAGACGTAGAATTAGGGGGGATATGATTGAGGTGTATAAATGGAAAACAGGAATAAATAAAGGTGATGTAAATAGCGTGCTAAAAATATCTAGTATTGACAGGACTCGCAGCAATGGCTTTAAGTTGGATAAATTCAGATTCAGGAAGGATATAGGAAAGCATTGGTTTGGTAATAGAGTTGTCGATGAGTGGAACAAACTCCCGAGTACAGTTATAGAGGCTAAAACGTTGTGTAGTTTTAAAAATAGGCTAGATAAATATATGAGTGGGTGCGGGTGGGTGTGAGTTGGATCTGACTAGTTTGTGCTACTAGGTCAGATGCCGTGCTCCTTCCTTAAGTGGATGTAACCTGACCTGGCTGGGTCGGGGCATTGGCTTAAGCCGGTGGGAGACTTGGACCTGCCTCGCATGGGCCAGTAGGCCTGCTGCAGTGTTCCTTCTTTCTTATGTTCTTATGTTATCAGCAGGCAACATGCTCTGAGAACACAATAGCAGGTAACATTCTCAGGGAACATGGCAGCACTCAACATACTCAGGGAACATAGCAGCAGGCAACATACTCAGGGAACATAGCAGCAGGCAACATACTCAGGTAACATAGCAGCAGGCAACATACTCAGAGAACATAGCAGCAGGCAACATTCTCTCATCATTACCTCACAATCACTCAATGATTATATCAATTTCCTAACTGTTTCCTCGACGATCAACTGAGTTGAGGATGACAGAATAGAGCCCAAGATTCCCCGAGGCTAGACTGGAATACTAACCAAGGGATTGTAGTCCGTCTCAGAGACCACAATGGATTACTAGCCAGATGTTGTGTTCCTGGTCTCTCTTATTAAACTGTTAAGGGCTTGACAAAACTCCCGGAGAGCGAAACGTTGCCACAGTAAAATGTCGCATTAGCTGCACTTGTGTCCTTTTACCTTCGGTGGCTCATGGCCTGGTAGGCAAAGCTCTCGCTTCCTTTTTTTTAGCATGTTTCAGTAGTTTCTTCTTTTTGGTCTTCTTCCTGCTTTGATTAACATGACCTTGCACTTGTTTGGATTGAACTCCAGTAGCCACTTGTTTGGACCTCTTCTACATCCTCTCCAAGTCTTCTTGTAGTCTGTCTCTACTCCCTCCTCTCTTTTTCCTCTCGTTAGTTTTACATCAGTAAACAAAGACACAGGATTCAGATAGGTCATTTACATATATTGAAAACTGCAAAGGATATAGAACCCATTCCTGTTTGTGTGTGTGTGTAGTGTGTGTGTGTGTGTGTGTGTGTGTGTGTGTGTGTGTGCTTGCTTATGTAAAATACATATAAGTGAATATTTTACGCATGAATGTAAATATATAAGTGTTTCTTCACAGCCAGAGTGAACAGTTATAATAATGATTGACACGAGTCAGGACGGTGAAACGGATGTGTTTGTGAGTGAGAAGGTTATGGTAGAAAAAATGCAGCAGGTGTGATGCCCTCTAGCTATGACAAGCAGTGAGCAGGAAGGATGTATAGCACAGCAGGAGAGTCGACCACTAGCTAGGATAAAAGTGAGCAGGAAGGATATACAGCAGGAGTGAAGACCACTAGCTAGGATAAAAGTGAGCAGGAAGGATATACAGCAGGAGTGAAGACCACTAGCTAGGATAAAAGTGAGCAGGAAGGATATACAGCAGGAGTGAAGACCACTAGCTAGGATAAAAGTGAGCAGGAAGGATATACAGCAGGAGTGAAGACCACTAGCTAGGATAAAAGTGAGCAGGAAGGATATACAGCAGGAGTGAAGACCACTAGCTAGGATAAACAGTGAGCAGGAAGGATATACAGCAGGAGTGAAGACCACTAGCTAGGATAAACAGTGAGCAGGAAGGATATACAGCAGGAGTGAAGACCACTAGCTAGGATAAAAGTGAGCAGGAAGGATATACAGCAGGAGTGAAGACCACTAGCTAGGATAAAAGTGAGCAGGAAGGATATACAGCAGGAGTGAAGACCACTAGCTAGGATAAAAGTGAGCAGGAAGGATATACAGCAGGAGTGAAGACCACTAGCTAGGATAAACAGTGAGCAGGAAGGATATACAGCAGGAGTGAAGACCACTAGCTAGGATAAACAGTGAGCAGGAAGGATATACAGCAGGAGTGAAGACCACTAGCTAGGATAAAAGTGAGCAGGAAGGATATACAGCAGGAGTGAAGACCACTAGCTAGGATAAAGTGAGCAGGAAGGATATACAGCAGGAGTGAAGACCACTAGCTAGGATAAACAGTGAGCAGGAAGGATATACAGCAGGAGTGAAGACCACTAGCTAGGATAAACAGTGAGCAGGAAGGATATACAGCAGGAGTGAAGACCACTAGCTAGGATAAACAGTGAGCAGGAAGGATATACAGCAGGAGTGAAGACCACTAGCTAGGATAAACAGTGAGCAGGAAGAATGTACAGCACAGCAGGAGTAACGCCCACTAGCTAGGATAAGCAGTAAGGATGCTCTAACAACATGGTAGTGATCTTCAAATATCCTCACTTAAGATCCTCCCGAGGCGGCCTGCAACACGTCTTGGAGTCCCATCAAAACTTCAAGAACTTAATTTTGGTTGAAACAACTTGATTTTTTTACTCTAAGAATCTGTTTGTTTTAAGAACTTTACTTTTTCTAAGAACTTGATGTTTGTTCTAAGAACTTAATATTTGTTTTAAGAACTTTATTTTTTCTAAGAACTTAATTTTTATTCTTAGAACTTTATTTTTCTTGTCTCTATTTCGATAATTGAACTTAACATTCTTATTTGCAGAACTAGGTGTTCCCTGGCGCGGTCACCCATCTAAGCACTAATCAAAAGGAACGTTGCCTATTTTCGATGCTTAGTGCGGATGGGGGAAGCTGCGGCGGTTTAGAGTAACAGTGATGAGATGGTTGTTGTGACTGTTGCATCTCCTGGCTGACTTGCGCACGCTAACACCGGCGGCAAGTCAGGTCGACACGATGCACTGATACTGCGTTCCACCCACCACTCCTCACCCCACACTGACTCTTACCTCACCTCAAGTTCTCCCTGCACCTGCAATGTAGGCACCTCCCCTCCCTGACACACCTCCACCATACTGCCACACCTCCACCACAGTGATGCACAGCCACTACATTACTGCCATACTACTACTGCCACACCTCCACCATACTCCAACACCTCTACCATACTGCCACACCTCCACCATACTCCCACACCACCATACTGCCATACCTCCACCACAGTAATGCATATCCACTGCATTACTGCCATACTATTACTCTCCCACACCACCACTACATTATCTCCCACCACTACGGTGCTCTCTCTCCCTTTCTCTCATACATCCTAAAATCACCCAACCTACGCCATCCCTCAATGTCTGAACACCCAGACAGATCCAGAATAAGAAAGAAGGAGCACTGCAGTAGGCCTACTTGCCCATGCTAGGCAAGTCCTAGTCACCTACTGGCCCAAGCCAGTCAGGTCTAACTCACACCCACCCATACACACTCATGCAATTAGAAGATGCAGCCTATCATGAGTGATAGATAAGCTGCATCTTCTAATTGCATGACAGACGAACAGACAAATTAAAAGCACCAAAGTACGAGGAAGAAGAGAAAACACTAGGCATCACAGCCCTGACAAAGACAAAGTTCTCAGCAATGCATCATTCCGTAAGGGATACCACATAATGAGAGAGAGAAAAAAGGAGTATCACTTATGATCAGAAACCAGTGGAACTTCAATGAATTGAAAAACATGAACATGAGTGAGAGCAATGGTTACATTGTGGAAACAATAACAGCTGGTGGACCCTGGATAATTATATCAGTGATATACAACACATCCTCCCTCCCGTTATAATAATAATAATATTATTATTATTTTCTGTTTGTGAAGTACTGGAGGCCCAGTCCATCGTTCACTAATTGGAACACGCGCTGCTGCCCTTCACTACTCATCCTCTGAGCAACAAAAACGAGGCACCAATACGAGAACAAAAACAGTACCACGATACACATTTTGGAACTTCCAACATAAAAAACGTAACGATTTGTAGGGGTTATTAGTCAATAGGAAAGATATTCTCAAGACTGAGTTTTCTATAGAGGACCAACAACATGGAGAGCGAGACTGGTGTTTTTTTTTTTTAAGAGTTACGACAGCTTATGCCATATAAGTCGTGAAGAGTGGAACTGGTGAAGTCCGCACTGCAGAACTATTTGACTCAGCATGTAAAATTAACACAGAACAAGAAAATAAAATGAACCGGAGTAACTGGATCTGGTCTTCAACCTTATTGAATATGGAGAACCGTGAGAAGCCGGTGACCACAATGTTTATTAGAAACCAGTGACCACAGTGTCCCGTGTTCGTTAGCAGTGACCAGTGTTCATTAACAGTGACCACTGTACCGTGTTCATTAACAGTGACCACTGTACCGTGTTCATTAACAGTGACCACTGTACCGTGTTCATTAACAGTGACCACTGTACCGTGTTCATTAACAGTGACCACTGTACCGTGTTCATTAACAGTTCTGACCACTGTACCGTGTTCATTAACAGTGACCACTGTACCGTGTTCATTAACAGTGACCACTGTACCGTGTTCATTAACAGTGACCACTGTACGGTTCTACATGAACTGCGTGTTCATTAACAGTGACCACTGTACCGTGTTCATTGTAATTACCGTGTCATTACAGTGACCACTCGTACCGTGTTCATTAACAGTGACCACTGTACCGTGTTCATTAACAGTGACCACTGTACCGTGTTCATTAACAGTGACCACTGTACCGTGTTCATTAACAGTGACCACTGTACCGTGTTCATTAACAGTGACCACTGTACCGTGTTCATTAACAGTGACCACTGTACCGTGTTCATTAACAGTGACCACTGTACCGTGTTCATTAACAGTGACCACTGTACCGTGTTCATTAACAGTGACCACTGTACCGTGTTCATTAACAGTGACCACTGTACCTGTGTTCATTAACAGTGACCACTGTACCGTGTTCATTAACAGTGACCACTGTACCGTGTTCATTAACAGTGACCACTGTACCGTGTTCATTAACAGTGACCACAGTGTCCCGTGTCCATTAGTAAACAGTGACCACCGTCCCAAAGAGGCCAGTTTAAAGTAAAGGTGGCCCGTGGCCTGGTAAGCAACGCTTTCGCCTCACACACTGAGTGTCCATGGTTCGATTCCCGGCCAGGTGGAACATTGGTTGTCTTACACTTGCTCTCCCCGTTCATCTAGCAAGTAGGTACCTGGGTGTTAGTCGACTGGTGTGGGTAGCATCCTCGGGGGGAAAAGATTGAAGGACCACAATGGAAATAAGACAGTCCTTGATGACGCACTAACTTTCTTGAGTTATCCTGGGTGTCTAACCCCCTGGGAAGTTAAACTTGTTAGCAGTGTGACGGATTTCCATGATGCAACAAACTCAAAGTTAGAAATACAAATACAAGTTTATTTCAAGATGATACATTGTTTATACAGAGAAATGGTATGGTGATACCAACAAGGTTAGGTAAGGTTCGTCAGGACACCTGACAGGTGTTTCCTGACGCGGGTCTTAGTCAGATGATGACCCGCCGTTGGAGCTTTTGGTCATCTGACCGAGGCCTTCCGCTGGCTTACCGGTCCTGTGGAAACACTACATGTACAGTTCAAGACATTTATTAAAGGAAACGTTTCGCCGCTGGAGACCGCTGTGACATGATGTTGACTGGTCCCTCTCAAACCCAACCCATCTCGCCACAACTATACTACTACTGCTACTACTACCCACGCGACCTTCCACCTGACTCCTGCCACTATATATACTCGTTTCTTAGTTATCTCTGTATTAGGACTGATGAACTCACTCGTTGCGAAACGTTTCCTTTAATAAATGTCCTAAACTGTACATTATTATTATGGGGGAGCGCTAAACCCGTAGGATTATACAGCGCATATGTGGGGGGGGGGGATGGAAGGTATTCAGGCTCAATTCAGGGAACCGGAGTACAGATCTAATTCCCTAGATCAAGAGCCCCTCACCAGCGTCAAGGAACCTCCCTTGAGGGGCCTAAACTGTACATAAGTGTCTTTTTCCACACATTGTTTATACAGAAATGGGTGACATTTGAGAGTATGTTGAAAGCCCATATTAATCGCTGGGTAACAGGGGCTGCAGGAGTTAGGAAACTATTTCACACGTCTCTCCCTGCTCAGTATTCGGCCAAGATCCATTCCGTTGTGAGAGATGGGCGAGGAATTGTGACAGTATGTAGGGTTGTGCGGGCGATGGTGGGGGAGGGGTGCTATCGGGGATTGGGGGTTGGTGGGTAGGAGAGGGGGAAGGATAACGGCACAGATAACTAGGAATTTTGTGGAAGGTGGGGGAGGAGGTGACGAGAGGGGGGAGAGTGGGGTACAGAGGAAGAGGAGACGGAGGGAATGAAAGACGGGGAGGAAAGGGAGGGGGAAGGAGAGGGAGGGAGAAAGTGAGAGGAGCGGAAAAAATGGAAAGGGAAGAGAAGGAGAGGTAGAGGGAGAGCAGGGTAGCTCAGGGGTGGTGGAGACAACATTCTCGCCAGGTTGGGCCTTGACCTCGTCTCCTTACCCCTTCTTCCCTCCCATCCTCCTCCTTCCCCTCGCCTCACCCATACCAATAATACTTATCAGTATTCTTTATACATGCTCAGTGTATAAGCCTCAGTCACCACATCAGGTATATTGCATACATATTCTTGTGATTATATCAATATTTTGCATCGACTAGATGAATGAACTGGTATTTCATGACTTCATCCCAATAATGACCAATGTTTATTTTTTAATGACTGTTTTCACTGTGAGGAATAAGTAGCTTGTATATTTTTTACGAGTAATCGAGTAGCTATCTGTCACACTACTCGTTTGTTTTTTAACCGTCATTATCCTCTACTATCCTGGAGGACTACTTACTGGTGTTGACCTAGCCAGGGTAAGGTCAGTAGTCTCACTCTACTTCTGACTCTCCCAGTAAGGTCTCCTTAGGATTGATCATTGTATTAAATTACCTGCATTGGCTTAAGTTTAATCTGGCTACTCGTGTGTCTGTCAATCTGTGTCCTCTTGTAACCTCTTTGTTTCCTCAGCTCGTAGGACTGGTATCGCCAGGTCACCATCTGGAGAAGACCCGGGCCGGATGTACCGGCGAATCTACAAGAAGAAAGAAGTAGGACTGGCATTGGGTCGCTCCAGTTTGTGGACCATGAAGGGCTGTCTGCATCAAATTTATTTATTTACAAGTTTATGTATCAACATTAATTTATAAATTTAGTTTATTTATATTATAATAATGGGGGAGCGCTAAACCCGTAGGATTATACAGCACATGTGGGGTGATGGAAGGTATTCAGGCTCAATTCAGGGAACTGGAGTACAGATCAAATTCCCTAGATCAAGAGCCCCTCACCATTATTATAATCAAGGGGAGAAGCACTAAACCCGTAGGATTATAGTGCCTGTGGGGGATGTGGAAGGTATTCAGGCTTAATTCAGGGAACCAGAGCACAGATCCAATTTCCTAGATCAAGAGCCCCTCACCAGCATCAAGGAATCTCCCTAGAGGGGTAGTTTATTTATAAATTTGTGACCCTTGTGGGTTTAACACTTAGTTTTGATAAATTTTTATTTATAATTTTATTTATTAAAATAAACTTACAATTTTTCTTATTTTATATCCTCTTTTTTGGTTATCAACTGAATTTATATACTTCTATACTTTCATAAATGAATGAACTCTTCTATATCAACACCCTTCAGAGTTCCATTCCTCACTCACTATAACTGCTCTCACAGATCTCTCTTGTAATCATGGGGAGTGCTAAACCCGTAGGGATTATACAGCGATGGAAGGTATTTAGGCTCAATTCAGGGAACTGGAGCACATATCCAATTCCCTAGATCAAGAGCCCCTCACCAGTGTCAAGGAACCTCCCTTGAGGGGTCACTACAGTAAAGAATCCTTTATCTGAAATTCTAAAATATGAATTTTTCAAGTTGTTGACATGACCCACCACAAGTGGAACATTCAGTTTGTTGTCAGCAGCAATTACTCGCTGATTACTGTATGTTTTGTGCTCTGTGGTGTGAAGATATTGTTGAAAATGTCAACAAGGCCTGTGGGAAATAGTGAAAAGAAAAAGAGGAAGCATTTATGTTTATCTATATCACAGAAAGTCAAGTTGTTGGAAAAACTTGACAGTGGTATATCTACCACCTAAAGAAACAGAAGGACAAATTATTGAAGTTCTATGCTGAAAGTGATGAACAGAAGTTAATGAAAAATAGGAAAACATTGCATAGAGGGAAAAACGAAGGTGTCCCATGATTTGGTTGGCAGTGCTCTCACCTCACAGTGTCTTGTGGTTTGATCCCTGATGCAGGTGGAAATGCTGGCCATGTTACCTCACACCTGCTGTCCCTGTTTGGGTGTTAGTCGACTCATGTGGGACAAGAGGGACCACAATGGAAATAAGACCCTCGGGGCCAGGAGCTGAGTCTCGACCCCTGCAACCACAATTAGGTGAGTACACTAACTTTCTTGGGTTATCCTAGGTGACTAATCCTCTGGGTTAAAAATCTGAACAAATCTTACCTAATTGATGGGGTGGATTTGCTAGCGTCGGAGTGAGCATATGCCGCTTAACAAAATTCTGATTATGAAACAAGTAAAAATCTATTATGATGAGCTGAATATTGAAGGTAACTGAATATTCAGCAGGCTAGTTACAAAAATTTAAGAAAAAGCATGATATTAAATATTTAAAGATTAGTGGTGATAAAGATCTGCTGATCAAGAAGCCTACAATGAGCTAAATTTATGTGAAACAGCGCTAAAAACACGCCAGTATACAGGCGATTTTTCTAGATCTGTTAAATCCCAATCCTATGCTTAAGTTTCTTACATCCAGAACTGTCAGCAAAATATAATGTATATAACACAACTGCTAGGAAAATGATAGCATGGATAATGAGAACCTTCAAAACTTGGGATGCCAAGCCCATGATGATTCTCTTCAAATCGCTTGTTCTCTCTAGGCTGGAATATTGCTGTACACTAACAGCCCCTTTCAAAGTATGCAAAATTGCAGAACTGGAGAATGTACAGAGAACTTTCATGGCATGCATAAATACTATAAAACACCTAAACTACTGGGAACGATTGAAGTCCCTTGATTTGTATGCCCTGGAACACAGGTGAGAAAGATGCATGATAATATACACTTGAAAAATTCTAAAGGGATTAGTCCCAAATTTGCACAAGCAAATCACTCCCTACAAAAGCAAAAGACTGGGCAGGAGATGCAACATCCCCCAGTGGAAAACAAGAACTCTACAAGTACACTAAGAGACAACACTAAGTGTCAAGGGCCAGACTGTTCAACTGCCTCCCAGCATACATAAGGGGGATTACCAATAGACCCCTGGCTGTCTTCAAGGCACTGGAGAGGCACCTAAAGTCAGTACCTGATCAGCCAAGCTGTGGTTCATACGTTGGTTTGCGTACAGCCAGCAGTAATAGCCTGGTTGATCAGACCCTGATCCACTAGGTGGCCTGGTCACAGACCAAGCCACAGGGGGTGTTGATCCCCAAAACCCTCTCCAGGTTTACTCCAGTTATGGCCTAATGTATTTCTTCTAATCTGCATTTATTTTCGCCAAAGGATGAACCAAGTACTTGGCTATAGCATACCTTGGAGTGTCAAGAAAGATAAAAAAAAAAAGATTACAGGAGAAATGCGCACTACAGCAACATGTAGAAACATCATTCAATTAGATCTTTCCAAAATTACACCTTGGAGTACAGAAAAGGATTCCAGGTCACTGAACCAGAAGATTAATGTTATCGTAAACTACCAAGAAAAGTTTAAAAATGTTTTTGGTAAATGTTAATGATATATTTGAAAAAAAAAATGGATATAAGTTTTATTACAAGTACAAATAATGAAGGACACTGGTACTTAAAATGATCGTCATACCAAGAGTGTAATATGCAATAAATATAAGCAAGTTCATGAAACTAGCAGAATAGAGACCATAAATTTGTATAATGCAGTAAATCACATGAAGGAATTGAAGGAAAAAAATTAAAGGGCCCTATAACATTAGGATTGATAGATTTTGAACACTGTGTTGTAAATGTACATAAGATATTAATGAAAAATTTGTTGCCTCCTCACAAGTGTGGCGTTGTGAGCACTGATATACGCTTTGCTGTCTTTGAAGGTTCTTATCATGAATACCGAAAGTTTGACAGGATTACAGATGGTAAAGCAGCAATTCAAACAGTGCTTGACAGTTATAATGTTATTAACTGGGTAAAATATGAGAATGATAAATACAGCCTCTCATTTAGCAACATAACCCGTTTACTGAGGACTCAGACTTACTACAGGCTCTCTGACCAGTATGCATACCTAAATAATGTACATGTATATTAGTGCTGATTTCCTCTTATCTGTTTATTACATTATACAGTACACTACTGTATAAACATTTGAAAATATACTAAAAATGTTATAAATGGTGCAAAGGTGACATTAAAACAATATCAAAGATGGCTGACACAAACCCACTACCATTATAGTATGCTCCTTGCTTTGTGACGAATTCATTTACCAACGTGGTCTTAGTTAAGTGAGAAATAGTTAATACAGGAACTCGTTGGGGTTCATCCCATTGCAGATGGTAATGGACATCTCTGTTGGCTATTGTGTAGTTATGCAATGAGGGTTGTTTTTCCTTTTGGGCCACCCTGCCTCGGTGGGAAACGGCCGACGTGTTGAAAGAAAGAAAGTAGCGTATTATATAATATTGAAATAAATATCATAGATTTATGAAAATGTCTATAACATAAGACATTTAAAGTGCCCCACAGTTGTTATTATTATTATTATGATGCTTATTGCCAATGACATACAATGTTCACTGAGTTCAATCATTTCTAACCTGGCATTAAAGTAAGAGGCATACGACTCCTCTTTTTATCACAACTACCCTTAGATGTCATAAAAAACGAGAGAGAGAACGAGAGAAAGACGCAGAGCTCACGAAGAATGTAAAGAAATAGTGTGAACGGGTGATGGGCAGTCAGGGTGTTTCTTATATAATTTTTTAAAAATGTCATAAATAGATTAATGAAAATGTCTATAATAAAGTAATATGACATTTAAAGCACCCCAGAGTGATTATTATGCTTATTGTGTCAACACTATTGAGACACTCTTAGTGATTTTAATGTACCTGCATGCCAGCACAGTAAGTTTATTTAGGTACAGATACACATAAGTACAATTATTCTTTCTTTCAACAAACTGGCCATATCCCACCGAAGCAGGGTGGCCCAAAAAAGAACGAAAGTTTCTTTTTAACTTTAGTGATGTATACAGGAGAAGGGGTTATCAGTACAATTATCAGAGTACTATATGTTTCCAGACATAATCAAGAGAAACAGAACTCACGGAGAATGTGAACAAATCATGAGCTGTACAAACAAATTTTTGGGTAGACGTATTCTGAAATGTCTGCATTAGCGAAGCGCCGTAAAGTGGGGCCCTCCTATACAATAATAAATTAGGCAGATAAATTTGCAAGTGTACAATGAAAATAAAAAGGTATTTTAAAAATAAAAGCATATTACTGTATTACAGCCTCTCCTCACTTAACAACGGAGTTCCATTCCTAAGATCACGTTGGTAAACGAATTTGTCGCTAAGTGAGGAGCATACTATAATGGTAGTGGGTTTGTGTCAACCATCTTTGATATTGTTTTAATGTCACCTTTGCACCATTTATAACATATCTGGTATATTTTTAAATGTTTATACAGCAGAGTACTGTATATTGTAATAAAAAGAATTGAGAAATCAGGTCTAATACACATTATTTAGGTATGCATACTGGTCAGAGCCCATCCTAAGTCCAAGTCTTCGGTAAATGAGTACATTGCTAAGTAAGGAGAGGCTGTATCTTATTTAAATCATGATTCTAACATAGCTAATACAGAACTCACCCTTTACAAATAATATTAGCTCATTTATGATGAAAGATAAGCTGATCCTTAATTACCCTAGGAAAAGTAGAGAAACTGGGGTATGAAACTGAAAAGTTTTCGATAAAGTTCTTCCAATTATATGCAAGTAACGAATACAGTCACTGTTAGAAGAACAATTTAGATTTACAGTAATGTAGTTCTAAATAAAGAACTGAAAAGTTTTTGATAATAAAGTTCACCCTATTATATGCAAGTAACGAATACAGTCACTGTTAGAAGAACAATTTAGATTTACAGTAATGTAGTTCTAAATAAAGAAAACAAAAAATAACATTCACAATCCTGATTAAAATAAATACGAACCTAGTACTTAGTTGTCAATTTGGCAAACCAGGTAGTTTACAGCTGCATACGCAACTTGCCGCATGTCTGAAACTACACAAGATAAATGATCCTACATTAACTATAAAACTACATTACTGCTTTATGGAAAGATACATTTTGCCTTTAACCATCTGTTTTGTTAGGCTGATTTGCTTCAAGATCTGAGCAATAGCATGCACTAGTTGATCTGAGCTGAGGCCAGTTTTCTTGCACTTAAAACTACACAAGATAAATGATCCTACATTAACTATAAAACTACATTACTACTTTATGGAAAGATACATTTTGCCTTTAACCATCTGTTTTGTTAGGCTGATTCGCTTTAAGATCTGAGCAATAGCATGCACTAGTTGATCTGAGCTGAGGCCAGTTTTCTTGCACTTGAATTTGTGGAGAAGTTCTGTAGTGGTCATGGGCTTCCTCATCAAATATCTTCTAATGGCCTCCTCTGTCACACCACTATCACTGCAATGTATAATACAATATAATGAATTGCAACCACCCTAATAAATTACAGAATTACATTCTGTAATTTATTAAAATAAGATTTTACATCAAGATATCTATTTGTATTTTCCAAACAATACTGTATTGTAGTTTTTCTACAATAATAGTAAGTCTGTGAGCTTCTGATCTTTAGCATAAGGACACCATAATTATTAGTGAATTATCTTCTATAACCAAGGACAACATAGTTATTAATGAATTATCTTCCATGATCAAAGACAACATAGTTATTAATGAATTATCTTCTATGATCAAGGACACCATAGTTATTAATGAATTATCTTCTATGATCTCTGATAACTGATGTGTTGAAAAATTTACAAAGATATTTACTTTCTTGCCACAGGAATGTGCAAAGAATTTATTCTAGTTAGCATTATCAAGTACATAATTACGAGTACAGCATTATTAGTAACCAGATTATTTTTTTTAACACGTTGGCTGTTTCCCACCAAGGCAGGGTGACCCAAAAAGAAAAAAAAACAAAGAAAAAACTTTCCCTACAGATTTATACGCTCTCCAAGTCATTCTACTTTGTTCCATTCTCTCTAAATGACCAAACCACCTCACTGTATATTAAAAACCCAAATCCAGAAGGATCATATAGTGCAATGAGTAACAAGAAATGGACAATTATAGGGTTCTTTTGTTAACTATCCAATCGGCATCTCTTGCTGATGAGATGGGATGTTCGGATATTTTATTGCATAGAGATAACTGAAACCTCTAGCAAGACAGTGATGGAGCGAGTGATGATGAAAGTGTTTTTTTCATTTTTGGGTCACCCTGCCTCGATTGGCAAATAGTCGTGTCAAAAAAAAAAAATTCCCTACAACTGAATTTGGTCTAAAAGCAACTGTCTATGGATTCTGTCAGTGTGAAGAAGGATCTGGCAAGATGAATGAAGACTGAACAGGAATGGTGCTACCATCACTTCAAGCCATGGTTACCATGTCTTCTCTTTTTTCATAAAAGATATTTTAAGTTGGAAAGTGTAGTACAAGTTGCTGTCACGATTTAATTCATATAAATTTCTGGTGTCATTAATGACTTTCAGGTCCTTTTCTCTTTATATGATGCTTTTAATGTTTTATCAAATGATCTACTGTATATTAGATGGGCCTGTTTTTACCCTATAACTGAATATTAAAAAGGCAAAAGTGAGCAACTGTTTGCGCTGAAAGGTATATTCTAGTATATTAAGAGGTAGCATGAACATCGTAAATGAGAAGACTGAATCATCACTTCATTGACTGCAACATTTTCTCTACCTCAACATTTCAAATTCAGTCATAAGTTTTCCTAACCTTTAGCCATAGAGTATTTTTACACCTTACCTGTGTCTGTCTGTCCTGTATAAGTTTGCAAGACAATCTTCAGTCACGTTATTCTTCTGTGTTCTCCAGGCAAAAGTCTTGACCTTCCATGAAAGTGCTAATAATAATAATGATAATGATGAATGGTACCATAAAGACTAAAAAAAAAAAAAATTACATTACACACACCTTCCTGGGGCAACGACAAGTGATGAGGCTCCTGCTGCACCCAAATCAATGCACTGCTTCTTGGCTAAACTTTCTGCTTGATTGGCCTTTAGTTTGCGTTTACTACTCCCTCCATCTTCAGATTTTCCTTTGTTATTCCTGAAAAATTGAATTAATCCTTAAACGAGTGAGCTTAGGGGATACATTTCATTCCCAATACGTGAAGTTCTCAAAATATCCAAAACCCACATAAACCTTATATCTAATAGAAAAGTACATACAGTATTGTGAAATGACAACAAATGTTGAAAGTTGAATTTGGTGTCAATGAGAGGGTTCAAACCCATAGCAAGTCAGTCCTAAAACTAGCAGGCTACTGCACTGTCCACTGCATCATTATAATTTCAAGAATCAGCCTTGATAAAGACTGCTGCACAAGCAAAGTCATCATAATAAAATTGATGATTGTGTATCTATCAACTACAACAGTGGAATTGCAAGCCATGTGAATGCTGGCAGTACAGTTGCAAACTATGCACATTCTGGGATAATAGTGATGTACTTATGATCAAACTTTATATTCCTCATCACATGAACTGCATAACTGCACTTACATAAGCAAAAAAAAAAAAAAAAAAGTATGTAACAGAAGAATGACATAAGTCTGCAAGAGGAAACTAGACCACTATCTGCTGAAAGTGCTTGATTAGCCAGGTTATCATGGCTTGGTAGGCCTGTGAGCTGCCAGCAGCTTTGCATTATCTAATAACACACAAGATGTAGGCATTAACCCAAGCTTTATTGATCCCTATTAAATCGAATGAGATACTTAGGCTATAAAGATATACATTAGGATCCCCATATCTGCGGGGAATACATTTCAAGTACAGTGGACCCTCGCTATTTGAACACTCCAAACTCGCACTTTTATGTAAGTTTATTATTGTAAGTGCTTTTATAAGTGTATTTTTGGGGGTCTGAAATGGACTAATCTAATTTACATCATTCCTTATGGGAATAAACTCGTTTGGTAACAGCACTTGAACAGCATTCTGGAATGAAGAATGTTCGAATAGCGAGGGTCCACTGTATGTACCTGCCACAGATACTGAAACCGCAGGTAGTAGTGAATCCTATAGTATATAAGTCCTAAACATACCTTTTTTTTTTTTTTTTTCAACAAGTCGGCCGTCTCCCACCGAGGCAGGGTGACCCAAAAAAAAAAAAAAAAAAAAAAAAAAAAATCCCCAAAAAGAAAATACTTTCATCATCATTCAACACTTTCACCTCACTCGTACATAATCACTGTCTTTGCAGAGGCACTCAGATGCGACAGTTTAGAATAGTCCCTCCAAACTGTCAATATCTCACACCCCTCCTTTAAAGTGCAGGCATTGTACTTCCCATTTCCAGGACTCAAGTCCGGCTAAATCTATAATAACAGGTTTCCCTGAATCCCTTCACTAAACATTACCCTGCTCACACTCCAACAGCTCGTCAGGTCCCAAAAACCATTCGTCTCCATTCACTCTTATATAACACACACACACACTTGCTGGAAGTCCAAGCCCCTCGCCCACAAAACCTCCTTTACCCCCTCCCTCCAACCTTTTCGAGGACGACCCCTACCCCTCCTTCCTTCCCCTACAGATTTATACGCTCTCCAAGTCATTCTACTTTGATCCATTCTCTCTAAATGACCACACCACCTCAACAACCCCTCTTCAGCCCTCTGACTAATACTTTTAGTAACTCCACACCCCCTCCTAATTTCCATACTCCAAATTTTCTGCATAATATTTACACCACACATTGCCTAGACAGGACATCTCCACTCTCTCCAGCCGCCTCCTCACTGCAGCATTTGCAACCCATGCTTCACACCCATATAAGAGTATTGGTACCACTATACTTTCGTACATTCCCTTCTTTGCCTCCATGGATAACGTTTTTTGTCTCCACAGATACCTCAACGCACCACTCACCTTTTTTCCTTCATGAATTCTATGGTTAACCTCATCCTTCATAAACCCATCCTCTGAGGGATGAGGTTAACCATAGAATTGATGAAGAAAAAAAGGTGAGTGGTGCGTTGAGGTATCTATCTGTGGAGACAAAAAAAACGTTATCCATGGAGGCAAAGAAGTGAATGTATGAAAGTATAGTGGTACCAACACTCTTATATTATAAAGTTTAATTGATAAATTATACACAATAAGTGGAGAATCATCACATTTTCACTGATGGGAAGCACTTCATGGCTTCTCTTAGGCTTTGAAGAACTTCCACCATCACTACTTTTGCACTTTTGAGACCATTATTAAGCAAAATTAAGGGTTATTTTTGGGCCAGGTAAACTGTGGATTACTGAAACTGAGGATACCGGACCCGCGGATACGGGGGTCCTACTGCATAAGGAAAATTCCATTCTTCTATTATATCTTTCTCTATCTCCTCTATTTACCTAAGCTATTCTGTGCTTATGACCCTGTAGAATACTTACATTTCTGAATCTTTGCCTCTTTTCTTTTTTTTGCTACTGCTTTCTTCATCACTATCTGAAGACCTGGCATCTGAATCTGAAATTAAATCAACAATTATTAATACATAATATCACATTGGAGAGAGGGATTATGGAAGAAGTAAATGTTTTCAGATATTTGGGAGTTGATGTGTCAGCAGATGGGTTTATGAAGGATGAGGTTAACCATAGAATTGATGAAGGAAAAAAGGTGAGTGGTGCATTGAGGTATCTGTGGAGACAAAAAACGTTATCCATGGAGGCAAAGAAGGGAATGTACGAAAGTATAGTGGTACCAACACTCTTATATGGGTGTGAAGCATGGGTTGCAAATGCTGCAGCGAGGAGGAGGCTGGAGGCAGTGGAGATGTCCTGTCTAAGGGCAATGTGTGGTGTAAATATTATGCAGAAAATTCGGAATGTGGAAATTAGGAGAAGGTGTGGAGTTACTAAAAGTATTTGTCAGAGGGCTGAAGAGGGTTGTTGAGGTGGTTTGGTCATTTAGAGAGAATGGATCAAAGTAGAATGACTTGGAGAGCGTATAAATCTGTAGGGAAGGAAGGCGGGGTAGGGGTCGTCCTAGAAAAGGTTGGAGGGAAGGGGTAAAGGAGGTTTTGTGGGCGAGGGGCTTGGACTTCCAGCAAGCATGTGTGAGCGTGTTAGATAGGAGTGAATGGAGACGAATGGTTTTTGGGACATGACGATCTGTTGGAGTGTGAGCAGGGTAACATTGTGTGAAGGGATTCAGGGAAACCAGTTAATTGATTTAGTTGGACTTGAGTCCTGGAAATGGGAAGTACAATGCCTGCACTTTAAAGGAGGGGTCTGAGATAGTGACAGCTGGGAGGGACTTTTCTCAGCTGTAGTATCTGAGCTCCTCTGCAAAGACAGTGATTATGTATGAGTGTGGTGAAAGTGTTGAATGATGATGAAAGTTTTTTCTTTTTGGGGATTTTCTTTCTTTTTGGGTCACCCTGCCTCGGTGGGAGACGGCCGACTTGTTGAAAAAAAAAAAAAAAAAACAGTAAACCCTTGATTTAATGGATCTCAATTCAATGGACTGGAAATACAGAACAAAATCTGCTAGATCACTTGATTCAGAAACGATGGTCGATGCCAAAATTTCTCTCCACTGTCAGCGGTTTTTCTTAGGTGATAGCGAGTGCAACCATCGTGAAACCATGACCACCTCTAGTGTGATCACTAATAAATGCATCATAGATTCATACCTTAATTGAGGTAACATCTGCTGTGCCAACTTATTATATGACATAAGGTCAGGTCATAGCTCCTGGCCCCTCCTGGTGTGTGTGTCTAACACAAGCTACCTCTGCTCATTTTATATGACATTATCAAAATGCCAAGTGTTTCTGCTCACCTTACATTCACACTAATGAAGTGCCAGCAACATCTGTTTTATTGGCATTGACAATAACAGAACTCCAGCTACCTCAGCTCACCTTACATACACAAATGGAATGCCAGCTAGTCTTCTATTATATTAACCAGCAGTGTTCTATCGAAATACTCATACTGTATATTAAGAACAGAATCCTAGAAATCTTCTATCAATAGAATCCTACTAACAGTTTTCCAACAATAGAATCCTACTAACTGTCTTCTACCAACAATCTTACTAACAGTCTTATACCAACAATCCTACTAACAGCCTTCTACCAACAGAATCCTACTAACAGTGTTTTACTAATATAATCCTTCCAACAGAATATTTAGAACAAAATCCTAAAAAAATAATCCTGAAAATAGAATCTTGGCATATATACACTCGCTGACAAATGACCTAAGTAGAACATTACCATTGTTTACCTTGCCTACAGCTCCCTTGACTACCAGCTTCTGCTTAACTGAATAATGAGGAAGGAAAAAGAATACAAGTACAATTGTAATACATTATAAAGGGTAGACGATACTACTGGGAAGTTGTAAATTATAAGAGTACATTGTGGCTGCTATGCTGGCAGAAGCTGTCATGCCTGGAAACTTATAGTGGGAAATAAGCTACATATTAATTGGCCAAGTTTCATTAGGAAGAAAGACTAAAGGAGAGACAGAAGAGATGCTGAAGGACTAGGAGGAGGAAGCGGCGGCGATGAGGCAAGCACAATATTTGCAACAATGATGAAGACGACAGTGAGAAAAAGAATAATGCACTAACAAAGGATCACGTTTTAGTAGCATTATATAGGCAAGCCTCATGTTTAGTAGTCCTAATACAAGTTGCCCTTCTGAATTTGAGGTAATTATTCCACACCTCCATATATACTGTACATAAAGAATAGAGCAATGTTCTTCTCTTATATATTTAAAAAAATCCATCCTATTCTCCATAAAGGCTTGACATTAATCATTGACATATATGGTAATCCTAGGTAGTAGGTTGGTAGATAGCAGCCGCCCAGGGAGGTACTACCGTCCTGCCAAGCGAGTGTAAAACGAAAGCCTGTATTTGTTTTACATGATGGTAGGATTGCTGGTGTCTTTTTTCTGTCTCATGAACATGCATGATTTCAGGTATGTCTTGTTACTTCTACTTACACTTAGGTCACACTACACATTCATGTACAAGCATATATATATACACACCCCTCTGGGTTTTCTTCTATTTTCTTACTAGTTCTTGTTCTTATTTCCTCTTATCTCCATGGGGAAGTGGAACAGAATTCTTCCTCCGTAAGCCATGCGTGTCGTAAGAGGCGCCTAAAATGCCTGGAGCAAGGGGCTAGTAACCCCTTCTCCTGAATAAATTACTAAATGTAAAAGGAGAAACTTTCGTTTTTCCTTTTGGGCCACCCTGCCTCGGTGGGAAACGGCTGACGTGTTGAAAGGAAAGAAAGGATATATGGTAATCATTACACATACTGTATACATAATATAAACATAACCCACACAAAGGAGAAAGAAACTGTACTGTATTACAGTATTATACATTGTAGTATCTATTGTATAAAGGTAGAAGTGTTCCCCTTGAGGGAAACAATTCCCAAGTTTGATTATAAGTTTAAACAATCTTAATAAATACAATAGAGGTTTCTTGTTAATAACGAGGAAACCAGATTACATGTCTGAATAATGTATATTAGAGCTGATTTCCTCTATTCATTTCAATATACAGTACACTACTGTATAAACATTTAAAAATATACCAGAAATGTTATAAATGGTGCAAAGGTGACATTAAAATAATATCAAAGATGGTCAACACAAACTCACTACCATTATAGTATGCTCCTCACTTAGCGACGAATTCGTTTAACGAAATGGTCTCAGGAACGGAACTTCGTCATTAAGTGAGGAGAGGCTGTATGTGTGTTAATTCTCCATGGGGAAGTGGAAAAGAATTCTTCCTCTGTAAGCCATGTCTTAAGAGGTGACTAAAATGCAGGGAGCAAGGGGCTGGCAACCCCTTCTCCTGTATAAATTACCAAATTTAAAAAGAAAAAATTTTGTTTTTCTTTTTAGGTCACCCTGTCTTGGTGGGATACAGCTGGTTTGTTGAAATAAAAAAGAAGTGTTAATACATTTCTCAGCATAAATAATAATACAGGTCGGCCATCACTAATCCGGCAATCAGTTATCCGGCACTAATTTCGGCTAGCATAATTTCAAATTTCATCATTATACTGACTCGGAAATTGTGCAGATGGTTGTAAATCCACAGCAGCAAGTCAGTGGAGGAGAAAGCAGTGATGAAAATGAGGAAAATGTAGCAGAAAGTCTCTCTATTGACAGGTTAATTCAGTTGACAGGTGAACTGCTAAAAGGTCTAGAGCAACGCAATTTTATAAGTGAACAAGAAATAATGAATGTTTACATGCTGCAGGATAAACTAATCAAAGAAAGGCCAAAATATAAGTGTATATTCTTACCTAACCACTCTGTAATCTGGCAAACTCACTAATCCGGCACACTAGTGATTAGTGATGGCTGACCTGTACTGTAATTCCAAACTCAATGTAATTATCTTACCCTCCTTACAGGCATCTGCTTTTTTATCCTTCTTCTTCTTCTTCTTTTTCTTTTTTTTATCTTTTTCTTCTTTTTCTTCAGTTTCCTTCTTCTCTTCATCTTCCTTTTCTTTATCTTTCTCCTTTTCTTCCTCCTCCTCCTCATCAGAACCTAGCAACTTTCTAAGTCCATCCTGGTTCTCCACCCCTGTCAATTCTGTCCTTACAATTTCATCATTCTCAGCATCTGAACTGGGAAGCAAGAAACATGTGCATTATTTATTATAATTATTATTAAGAAATTACATTAAAAATAAAGCAACAGGATACAATGGGAGGGAAAGGACCTAAGATGCAAGGAATGATCCACCAGCAAATTAATGGACATTTAATTTGTGCCATTTTCCTATATTACAGGTGTTATATATGTATAACAATAGTCTTGTATACAGTAAAAAATATTAACATTTTACCAACTTATAAAGTGAAGATAATGTCGTCTTTAAGCCTATTTACAGGTTGGCAAAATTTTACTTACTTCCTGAATGTTTATATTATAGTACTTAGAACATCTAAACTGTTGTATTTGAGCGCCTCTGCGAAGACAGTGATTATGTATGAATGATGAAAGTTTTTTCTTTCTTTTTGGGTACTTCTTTCTTTCTGGGTCACCCTGCCTCGGGAAACGGCCGAAGTGTTAAAAAAAAATCTTAGGTCAATGGGTGGTGTGAATATTATGCAGAGAATAAGGAGCAAAGAAATCACAGAACAGTATACTGATATAAAAAGCATAATTCAAAAAGCAAAAGATAGGATTGTCAGGATAGTTAAGAGCAAGATGGGTTGACCAAGAGGGTGAATAAATCTGGGTATGAAGGAAGTTAGAATAATAAGGACTTAAGTATCCAACAGACGTGTGTAAGTGTTACAGAAGATTAGAGACAAGTAGTTATTGAAATTTTGTGTGGTATTGAAATCTGAGCAAGGTAGGGTCAATGCCCTCGTGACCTGGTCCATGACCAGGCCTGCACAGCTTCAGTTTTAGGATGGGTTGAGATGTTACAGTTAGGAGCATCATTGAAATAGTGATGTCAGTGCACTTCTTGAAAGATAGCTACAGAACAAGTGATGGTGAATGCTTTTTCTTCTAAGGGCTACCATACTTTCGTTGGAAAAAGCTAATGTGAAAAAAATGAATACGACTTACTCTGAAGAATCACTAGATATGTAATCATGCTCAGCACCATCATCCTGCTCATCACTTTCTTCAAAGCAATCTTCATCACTTTCTCCATCATAATTTTTCTTCTTTTTCCCGCCTGCAGAAAAATAATTAAAAATGCTGTACATAACTCATTAATCTTCAAACACAAATTAATCTTCAACATAAATGCTGGATGAAAAAGGCACACAAAACAGCATAAGCCTTAATAATAATGTTGGTTCACATGAGGGTAGCTTTATTAAACTAATCTAATAAAGCTTCTTGAACATAAGAACGGAGGAAGACTGTAGCAGGCCTACTGGCCCACACAAGGCAAAAATAATATCACAATAGAGGCTTATGCTTTGTGTGTGCCTTTCTCATCCACTTATGTGCTCACAGCCTCTTCTTCCTACATATAAATGCTATAAAAATAACTGATGAAGGGCTCGTGATCTGAGGAATAGGAACTACCTTTCTTTCTTAGCCTACCCAATCCTTAAGCATTGTACAGGTCAACAATCACTAATCCGGCATCACTGGGACCTGTAGGGTGCTGGACCTGGCACGGTAAATCACAGGATACTGTGTCATATCTTTGAAAGACCTGGGACAAACGTTTACTGATGACGCTCGCCGAAATCAGTGCCGGATTATTGATGGAACTGGATTAGTGATTGCCGGATCAGTGATGGCAGTCCTGTATAACCCTTGTGGGTTTGGCACTCTCCATATAAATAATGATAATCTTAGCAAGCATTTCATAAATCTCACCAAGTGGTCTCTCACTTTCCATCAGTCGATGATTATGACACTATTCAAAACATAACAAATTTAGTTTTGAAAGTGAGTAAAATTGAAGAGCCCTTTGCTCATAATTCCCTATGAAGAATGAAGTGTTATTCCTAATAAACTATTGTTGCAAAAATGGCAAGCTTACCTTGTTGTGATCTGCCTTTGGCCTGCACTTTTTTCTTCTTTCTGGGTTTGTCACCATCAGATTCCTCGTCATCCTCATCACCTTCAGACTCATTGTCTGACATCCAGTCATCTAGCTCAGAAAGTATCATGGCTGTAAAAAATACCACCAATAAGTAGTCTTGTTTTATCTCAGCATTAATGGAAGAAGACAGGAGGGAGAAGAAAAGACAGTGAGGAAGAAGATGGAGGAGTAAGGGAAAAAGGAGAAGGATGGAGTAGTAAGGGGTAAAAGAGGAGGATGTAGTAAGGGATAAAGGAGAAGCAAGAGGAGGAAAGGAATAGAAGTGGCAACTAAAATAAATTATAGTAGATTTGGTTTAAACATTTGTCAGTTATATAAAAGCTGGTGAATGAATTCATAAAACAAGCTAATAACAAATTATATATAAGAATAAAAAATAATCATTTTTTTTTTTCAACAAGTCGGCCGTCTCCCACCGAGGCAGGGTGACCCAAAAAGAAAGAAAATCCCCAAAAAGAAAATACTTTCATCATCATTCAACACTTTCACCACACTCATACATAATCACTGTCTTTGCAGAGGCGCTCAGATACGACAGCTGAGAATAGTCCCTCCCAGCTGTCACTATCCCAGACCCCTCCTTTAAAGTGCAGGCATTGTACTTCCCATTTCCAGGACTCAAGTCCAACTAAATCAATTAACTGGTTTCCCTGAATCCCTTCACAAAATGTTACCCTGCTCACACTCCAACAGATCGTCATGTCCCAAAAACCATTCGTCTCCATTCACTCCTATCTAACATGCTCACACATGCTTGCTGGAAGTCCAAGCCCTCGCCCACAAAACCTCCTTTACCCCTCCCTCCAACCTTTTCTAGGACGACCCCTACCCCGCCTTCCTTCCCTACAGATTTATACGCTCTCCAAGTCATTCTACTTTGATCCATTCTCTCTAAATGACCAAACCACCTCAACAACCCCTCTTCAGCCCTCTGACAAATACTTTTAGTAACTCCACACCTTCTCCTAATTTCCACATTCCGAATTTTCTGCATAATATTTACACCACACATTGCCCTTAAACAGGACATCTCCACTGCCTCCAGCCTCCTCCTCGCTGCAGCATTTGCAACCCATGCTTCACACCCATATAAGAGTGTTGGTACCACTATACTTTCGTACATTCCCTTCTTTGCCTCCATGAATAACGTTTTTTGACTCCACAGATACCTCAACGCACCACTCACCTTTTTTCCTTCATCAATTCTATGGTTAACCTCATCCTTCATAAACCCATCCGCTGACACGTCAACTCCCAAATATCTGAAAACATTTACTTCTTCCATAATCCCTCTCTCCAATGTGATATCCAATTTTTCTTTATTTAAATCGTTTGATACAATAATAATAATACCAGACTATAATAAAATTTTAAAGACGTGTTAAAAGAGGTGCACTGGTAAATACAATAACTGACAAATTTACCATCATATTTAGCTGAAACTTATTTAGTCACTATTCAGTGCCATTGGAAACCCTTGCATAAAAAAAAATTCAATTAGAATGTTTTTTAAATGATGTTCCAGATCTACGTATGCAAAGAAAATGCACATCTAGGTCTGAAAGGCACACATAACTTGTTATGGCAAAAGCTTCAATATTGGAAATTGCAATGTAAATTATTTAGTGTATTATGCACTAGCAGAGTGGCTAACTGCTATGGCTTAGACACATAATGAAAGCTTCCTTAGTATGGGCAAGCCCTGACAAAAGATGCTTCTTTAGCAAGGGCAAGACCTAATAGAGGCAAATCGTGAATAACAAGTGCAAATTATTACATTAAGACTAGCTAGAATGAGCTAATCTTACTTGCTACAAGACCAAGAGAAAGCATCACAATGCAATTTCAGCAGTCAAAACCTTATATATATTACTGAAGTCACTGTTGCTACAATTAACCTACACTTGGCAGATGACCCTTTTTTCTTCATGCTCTCTTCATCCCCTTCTGCTGCCTCCTCTCCATCTTTCTTGAGCTTCTTCTGATACATTACGGAGAAGTAATTCATGATTTTGTCACGCCTGACGAAGCAATATACAGTATTAGAACTTATATAAATACAAGCTGTCATACTCTCTGCTATAAAACAAATACAGAAGATATGCAAATGCATATCTTGTGTAGGGCCTCTCGCCCTACCTTAAGACTACAAATATTTTAAGGTAAGTAATGAATGTACTGTGGCAGTAAAAGACAAAGAAGGGAAGTAACCCCGGATAGGACTTGGTACCTGAAGTATTTATGGAAGGGGATTCCCCTTCCAAAATACCTTCATCCTCTCCCCTCCTCCCATCTTCCATACACCAAGAAGTCTTCAATAAAGGTAAGTGTGCTGTTATTATTGAAAAATTTCATATCACATTGGAGAGAGGGAGTATGGAAGAAGTGAATGTTTTCAGATAGTATTTGGGAGTTGACTTGTCAGCGGATGGGTTTATGAAGGATGAGGTTAACGATAGAATTGATGAAGGAAAAAAGGTGAGTGGTGCGTTGAGATATCTGTGGAGACAAAAAACATTATCTATGGATGCAAAGAAGGTAATGTATGAAAGTATAGTGGTACCAACACTCTTATATAGGTGTGAAGCTTGGGTTGTAAATGCCGCAGCGAGGAGGAGGCTGGAGGCAGTGGAGATGTCCTGTCTAAGGGCAATATGTGGTGTAAATATTATGCAGAGAATTCAGAGTGTGGAAATTAGAAGGTGTGGAGTTACTAAAAGTATTAGTCAGATAGCTGAAGAGGGGTTGTTGGGGTGGTTTGGTCATATAGAGAGAATGGATCAAAGTAGAATGACCTGGAGAGCATATAAATCTGTTGGGGAAGGAAGGAGGGGTAGGGGTCGTCCTCAAAAAGGTTGGAGGGAGGGGGTAAAGGAGGTTTTGTGGGCGAGGGGCTCGGACTTCCAGTAAGCGTGTGTGAGCGTGTTAGATAGGAGTGAATGGAGACGAATGGTTTTTGGGACCTGACAAGCTGTTGGAGTGTGAGCAGGGTAATATTTAGTGAAGAGATTCAGGGAAACCGGTTACAGTGGACCCCCGGAAATCGAACATTCTTCATTCCAGAATGCTGTTCAAGTGCTGTTACCAAACAAATTTATTCCCATAAGGAATGTTGTAAATTAGATTAGCACATTTCAGACCCCCAAAAATACACATATAAAAGCACTTACAATAATAAACTTACATAATAGGGCAAGTTGGGAGTGTTCGATTTCCGAGGATCCACTGTATTATAGATTTAGTCGGACTCGAGTCCTGGAAATGGGAAGTACAATGCCTGCACTTTAAAGGAGGGGTCTGGGATAGTGACAGTTTGGAGGGACTATTTTAAACTGTAGTATCTGAGCGCCTCTGCAAAGACAGTGATTATGTATGAGTGAGGTGAAAGTGTTGAATGATGATGATGAAAGTATTTTCTTTTTGGGGATTTTCTTTCGGGTCACCCTGCCTCGGTGGGAGACGGCCGACTTGTCGAAAAAAAAAAAATTGTATGTACTTGATTTCTCATTGTTTTCTGTATGTAAATCTTTATTTAATATTTTTTTTCAATATTTTTGGGTGTCTGGAATGGATTAATTGGATTTCCATGATTTCTTATGGGGAAAATGGATTCGCAAATCGTCAATTTCACCATTAGTCACTCTGAAACGGATTAATTACGAAAAACTAGGGTCCACTGTAATCTAAATACATGGGGAAGTGGAGAAAAATCCTTTCTCCGTAAGCCATGTGTGTGTCATAAGAGGCGAATAAATTGCCGGGAGCAAGGAGCTAGTAATCCCTTCTCCTGTATAAATTGATATATGTAAAAAGAAACATTTTTCTTCTTTTCGGGTCACCCTGCCTTGGTGGAAGACGGCCAGTGTGTTAAAAAATACATAATTCAGTACTTTTTTTTCTTTTTGCTCACTGGCAGTTTCCCACCAAGGCAAGGTGACAAAGAATAAAGCAAATTCACCATCACTTACTCTGTTGCTGCCTCTCCAGAAGAGCACCAAACTACAACATCTCCCACCCCTCTAAAAGTGTAAGCACTGTGCTTCCCAATCTCCTAAACTTAAGTCTGGCTAGCCATTTTTCTTGATTCCCTTCCTTATTACACTATCCCCACCTGCTTTCAATATTTTTGTCTTAGTCCAACCCATCTTACTTATTTTTTACTCATTATAAAAAATCTCAGATACAGTGGACCCCCGAGTAACGAGCACCCCGGAAATCGTACAATTATGTAAGTATAATATTGTAAGTGCTTTTGTAAGTGTATTTTTGGGGGTCTGAAATGGACTAACCTACTTGACATTATTTCTTAAGGAAGTAAATTCGTTCGGTAATGGCACTTGAGCAGGCTTCTGGAATGAATTTTGCTCGTTACTCGGGGGTCCACTGTACATAGTTTTCACTGCTTTAGATGCAAAAAACTATGAATTCAGAAAAACCTTTCAAATTCCTTTTCTGCCTCCTCTACACTGAGGGACTTGTAACGGTGCATTGGCTTGAAGTTGTACCACTCTTCAACAGGATATGCTTCAAATGCTCCATCTTTCCCTTGCATAAACACGTACCATGAAGAATTTTCTGACACTCCTCCCTCACGAATACCTCGGAATCTGTCAAAATGAAACGCACATCATAAATATTACATACCATAACTCAGAATCTCTCAAAAAATATGCTAAATGAATTAAACATAAATATACATGTTAGAGGAGAGAGAAATTCTGTGAGAACATTGCATACTGTATGAATGTTACAATAAACTCAGCAGAGTAATTTTTATCCAAAATTCTCCTAACTGAAAGCACCTATGATCTATTAACTAAGAACATATAAAATGTTCTTCACTTCACATGATGCTATATTGCATATGTTGATTTTCAGGAATGTAAATGCATGTTATGAGAGGGTTTGCTGTATGTTTAGAATTCTTTAATAACATTATGTATCTATATAGTTTTACTGTTCAATCATTTACATTTTATGGCCAAACAATGGTTGTATGTTGGAATGTTTGGAGACAGTGTTTATAATGTTATAATTCTCTTAAAAGTAATAAAACAGACAGACATCTTAAAAATGTACTACAAAAGATGAGACATTACAGAGAAAGAACGCAGAGAGAGCAAAACAGCACAAATTCTTCGGCTATTAATTTTCTATATACTACACAGGTAATGTATTGCATCATGAATGACCCAGATTAATCAATACCTACTTTTTACCATTCTTGCCACCAACACTGAGAATCCATGGCTGATCCTCAGGTCTGTATTTTTTCACATTGATGCCATACTTCTTTCGTCTAGCTTCTTCTCTCTGCTCACGGCCAAACTCTGAGCCAGCTCCAAATCTAGAAACAAAGAAATGTAACTATTTTAAACAATTTAAAACAGTAAACAAAAAAAAAGTATGAAAAACTTCTATAGGTACCAAATCAACAGCTCAAGAAATGAAGTATGAGCAAGAGGTAAAAAAAAATACATTACCTACAAACAACGGTATGGGTGGGGATTGAACTTGCAGCGAGTTGTAAAACTTGTATTTGTGGTCACAGTGGGAACTATGCTAACCTCCTTATGGTGTATAAATATACCTAGTTGGATGAATCTTATTGTAGCCAGCTGGCCCAGTGGATTACACATTGGCCTGGAATTTTACGACTCACTTGCCGCAAGTTCAATCCCCACCTGAAATGTGGTTTGTTTGCAATCGTGTTATGATTTTTTGAGTCCAAATACATCACCTGACAGATAATGAACACGACCACTGAAAACTCTAGTTTAACATTAGTCTTCTTAAATTGATTTTGAAACAAGTATTTTACAGAAGATGCAAAATTATTTTTTTTTCAATGAACTGGCCATCTCCAACCGAGGGAGAGTGACCTAAAAAGAAAAATCAAAGTTTTTCTTTTTTTACATTTAGTAGAAAAGAAAAATGAAAGTTCTTCATTTTTACATTTAGTAATTTATACAGAAGGGGTTACTAGCCCCTTGCTCCTGGCATTTTAGTTGCCTCTTTAGAAAAATTAAAATTAAAGCATTAAAAAATTACATTCTAATGGTAATGAATTGACAAAGCATACCTACTATCTCAGGGATAATAAAGGAATTTTAACTAGTGGCACTGACTAAATTTTTATGAATACTTTGGATGAAGCTTAGATAATCATGCTAAACACTGAACAAGGTAAATTAAACTTATTGTAGATACAACTGAAGTAAGTCATGTGAAGATGGTACAGTACAGTAGTATAATGGCAAGTTGCTAACAGCTATACAGTGGTACCCCGACTTACGATGGTCCCCAAACACACCCTTTTATGTAAGTTGATTTTTTTAAATGCTTTTGTAAGTGTAATTTTGGGGGTCTAAAAGGACTAGTCAATTTTACATCATTTCTTATGGAGATAAATTCGTTTGGTAATGGCACTTGAACAGCATTCTGGAATGAAAAAATATCGTAAGTCGGGGTACCACTGTATCTTGTGAGGTTGGTCAATCCTGTAATAGAATTGATAGGGATTGTGTATGATTAAACTAACAAGGCAATAAAACCTGTAATGGCATGAACCTTGGTAACTGATACCGACAAATTGGTTTAAAAAGACGTGTGATCAGACACTAGGACATAATACGTAATTAGAAAACACTTCAGTCCTCGGACCTTGATCACTTAGAAGTGTTTTTTAAACCAAAACCTGTAATAGCTTGACTTACCAACCCTTGCATAAGTAGAATCCTGATTAACCTACCACATGTTAGTAGGGATATGCAAAATTCGAAAATTTGATCACTGGGTCAACCAAACGTGGCCAAACCATTATAGGGTCATCTTCAGCCATTTATTTGGATAAACGCTTTTATTTTTTATCACAAAACGTGGATTTAGGTACAAAACACTATGATAAATTAAACTTTAATAAATAATAAGAATTATTAATTGTTAGAAATTCATTATTATTTTTACTAACTGCATTCATTTGATATTCCCTCATATGTTCATCTCTGGTCTAAGTTTTTATGTAAATTTTCTAAAGAAAATTTCATTCTTTCATATTAAAAAAATGTTGAGGAAAAACAGTAACAAATTTACAAAGAAATTAGATGAGTATAATGAGGAAGAATGTGTTTTGTGTTTGCAATTCTTAACATATTGATTTATACATAAAATACCTACCAACTGGGATAAATTAGATTATCATCTTGTAGGTGTAAAAGGGAAAGTGTTTAGGGAAAACTGAGGATGTATAGCTGGCCAGAAAATTTTAAATAAGAAAATTAAAACACCATAGAAAAAACAAGGTTTGTGGCACTAACTTTGGCATTTCCTCCTCCAAGCTTTTGAACTCCTTCATGTTGTTCTCTCGTTCCATCTTGGTGTGGGTCCAGGTCTTGAAGTCAACACCAAGGGCCGAATGGAATCTCATCATGTTGTACCTTTTCTTTTGTGCTCTGTGAAATCATATAAATTTATGTTGAAATCATACCTTCATGTGACAATTTTTTAATTGTAAATGCAATTCTTCTTCTTTCTTTCAACACGTCGGCCGTTTCCCACTGAAGCAGGGTGGCCCAAAAGGAAAAACAAAAGTTTCTCCTTTTACATTTAGTAATATATATACAGGAGAAGGGGTTACTAGCCCCTTGCTCCCGGCATTTTAGTCGCCTCTTACGACACGCATGGCTTATGGAGGAAGAATTCTGTTCCACTTCCCCATGGAGAATAAATGTAAATGCAATTATGTAAATATAAATACACACCACATGCAAACATACACACACACACTGTGTAGGGTTAATAATAATAATAATATAATAAAAAAATTTATTAACACATCGGCCGTTTCCCACCAAGGCATGGTGGCCCGAAAAAGAAAAACTTTCATCAAAATTCACTCCATCACTGTCTTGCCAGAGGCATGCTTACACTACAGTTATAAAACTGCAACATTAACACCCCTCCCTCAGAGTGCCGGCACTGTACTTTCCATCTCCAGGAATCAAGTCCGGCCTGCCAGTTTCCCTGAATCCCTTCATAATAATAATATGTATAATATAATAATAATAATAAGAATAATAAGAATAATAATAATATTTTATTTCAGTATGATACAGTGATTGTACAAAAAAGAAAATGAATGACATTAGGTATACATGCTGAAAGTGCCTGTATATGCAGGGCATTTTGGGCAAACTTAAGATTAGGAGGGTAATTAACTTGCAATTCATCTGTATACTAACATCAAGAATAGCATACCGTACTTTAATTCCTAAAATAAGGACTAAAATAAACTCTGTTTTTACATCAAGAGATGTACACTTTTTGATGCATATGCCATATTATATTATTTTCTGTTTTAACAGTAGCTCAATTGCTAGCACACAGCTCACACACTGAGGTCTAGGGGTTGATCCCCGGTACGGGTGGAAACAGCACACGTTTCCTTAATTTAGACACCTGCTGTCCATGTTCACCTATCAGTAAAATAGGTACCTGGGTGTTAGTTGCATCCTGGGAACAAAATTGACCCAATTTGCCCAAAAGGCTCTGCATAACAAGGAGCTTTCTATATAGCACTATGTCATTGATGTCAGATAAGCCTGTATACCTTGTAGAAATAGAGATCATTATTATTATTATTAGCATATGAAATCCATCACAGCATGTCCCAAGTAAAAACAGCTACAAGTTAGTAACTGATGTGCCTCACAGCAGTGAATATTTTTTCTTTGCATAGAGGTTAGAGCAGAACCAATCTGAGTAGGCACAAGATACAAGAATAAGGTGAAGTGGTTCACTGAAGTACCTAAACTTTGAATCATAAGAACATTTCCTTGTGGTATACAGTGGACCCTCGGTTTTCGTGCATCTCCAAACTCGAACATTTATGTAAATGTATTTTTGTAAGTGCTTTTGTAAGTGTACTTTTCGGGGTCTGAAACGACTAATCTAATTTACATTTGTTCTTATGGGAACAAATTCATTCGGTAATGGCACTCAAACAGCATTCTGGAAAGAATTTTCAACGAAAACCGAGGGTCCACTGTACTGACAATTAGTAGCTTACAACACGGCTCCATGAAGAACTACCCTATGGAGACAAATGGTATAAAATACCATCACAATGGACCTGATAAAGCCCACTGTGTGGACAAAACATTATCAATAAAAGTGCATTACACTGCATGTCTCTTTCTTTTTCCAGAGATCTGTTTTTGACTTTATAAATCCATTGTGTGGGCAAAATATTGTCAATAAAGGATCACATTATACTGCATTTGTGTCTTTTTTCCAGGAACTGCCCTAAGAGATTACTAATGAATATATTCTTTAAGGTGGTGTAGGACAGAATCAGATTTTTAGTGTTTGTTGCTTTCCATCAACAAGTAAACAAATGATCTTTGGTTCATCCAGTAACCATTGCTACATAACAATTGTAAAGCAATCTTTGATAAACCAAACTGACAGTCACAGTTGTTATCTATACTGTAATAAAATAAGGATGCCATTTATGTTTATCTCAAAAATGTTAAGTCCTTTTCTTAATAAAGTATCCTCACATTTAGAGTACTCGCTCTCAAAACAAAATTACTATGCTGCCTTACAATTAGGGGATGTGCCATAGTATCGACATAAATGGATAGTACTGGATAATTTTGATGGTATCAGTATTGGCCTAACACTGAGTACAGTGGAACCTCGGTTTTTGTATGTAAAACTATAGTTATTCTCTATAAAATGTATTTTTTGTTAATATTTTTGGGTGTCTGGAACGGATTGATTGGATTTACATTGTTTCTTAGGGGAAATATTAACAAAAAATACATTTTATAGAGAATAACTATAGTTTTACATACAAACTAGGGCATACAAAAACCGAGGTTCCACTGTATCTGTATCAGTTTAACATTGAGTATTGATAGTGGCAAAAATTTTGGTTTGGTTTAGTTCCATTACTAGTTTCAATGATATCTATGAACTGGCTTTTGGTTAATTTAGTAAAAATATCTCATACTCACTTAGGTACTTTGACCACATATTCAGTCGCAGAACCCTGGAAAATACAAAAACAAATTAATAGACAGCACAATTCTGTAGTCTGTATGATGTTTCGTTAATTTAACATGTAATCATATAATCAACTTAAGTGCTAAATCAACATATTAATTTAACATACCCAGTAGGCACCTTTCAATAATAGACAGTATGGACATACATATACAGTAGCTATCATAAATTACTGGGAACGCTTGAAGTTCCTAAACCTGTACTCCCTAGAACGCAGGCAGGAGAGATACATTATTATATACACTTGGAAAATCCTAGAGGGATTAGTACCAAACTTGCACACGAGACACTCCCTACAAAAGCAAAAGACTCTTCAGACGATGCAACATCTCCCAATGAAAAGCAGGGGTGTCACTAGCACGTTGAGAGAACACACAATAAGTGTCAGGGGCCCAAGACTGTTCAACTGCCTCCCAGCATACATAAGGGGGGGATTACCAATAGACCCCTGACTGTCCAAGTAGGCACTGGACAGACACCTAAAGTCGGTACCTGACCAGCCGGGCTGTGGTTCGTACGTCGGACTGCGTGCGGCCAGCAGTAACAGCCTGGTTGATCAGGCTCTGATCCACCATGAGGCCTGGTCACAGACCGAGCCACGAGGGCATTGACCCCCGGAACTCTCTCCAGGTAAATTCCAGGTAATGTGCACAAGCATAAACTAATCACACAGATAATGAGAATGCACACCATAATATACGTATGTACTAGTTTTAAAAATAAAATACTGAAACATGTATGGGTTACTCACCTAACCAAGTACAGTATGTACTCCATACCTCTCCTAGGCACTGATAAGGCTAAAGTATGAAGGAGAGAAGAGTCAATACCCTTCCAAACTTTCTCAGTGGTACTTAAGAGTTTGGGGATAATGGACACGTCCATTCTGTGACGCTTACGATTAATATAGTTCTACACGTTCTCTATCGGATTTAAATCTATCGAGTTACTACGCCAGTTATTAAAGAAAAATATATCACAATCATGTAGTCAATCTTTTATATCTATGGAAGTTTGGCATGAGGCACTGTCTTGCCCCCAAAAAAAAAAAAGTTGCTGTGGCACTTCTCAAAAATGTCAGACAAACAGTCAGCTAAGATCATACTTATGAACATGCACATTTAAGATGGCTACTGTATATATTACATCATATAGATTTAACTTGGAATAACCCAATAACATCAAAGTAATATTTCAAAAACAGCCAGAAAGTTTATTTATGGACAATTACACATAAGTACAATTAAACAGGTTTTGGAAGATTATAATTGCCTTACATGGTAACATACACGTAAATTACCTAGGATAACCCTCCAAAAAATGTCAAAGTGACTTATTGCCCTTGGGGTCTTTGTTAAAATATTTTACTATTAGCAGCCTAGCTATTAGTGTTAATCAGTCATGATTATAATCATACAAATAGAATGAAATAAATGTCAACTGCATGAAATCAGTTACAATAAAGTGATACAATATAGATAAAGTAAACCGAGTAGTTTACTTGAACATTAAATAGAGAATATCAGCTTAATATAATAAATACATGAATGCTAACTATACAAGAAATCACTTTCTTCCCTTTTTGCAGATTCATTCACTAGAAACCGTTTAGCTCTCTTCCTGAACTGGTTTATGCTAAGACTGGCTTTGACATGTTCAGCCAATTTATTCCACTCCAAAACTGCTGTATAATAAACGGTGTTTGAGGACTGAACACCTACTGTAGGTACTACCAAACTGTGTTCACTTTCCTAGTACCATACTGGGTTTGGTTCCTAACCTTGACAAAATTTGCAGCGAGATATTCTGGACACAGATTAAAAGCAATTTTACTTGTGCATGTACTTGTGATAAAGATATTATTATTATTACTTATAATACTGCAGCTGGCTTACTAGCCCGTAAATAATAAAAAAAAGGCCCAATACCGTGACTGAACAATACACTTTGTAAATGGTCAAAGTCAGACCCAATAAGTAAGTTTATTCAGGTATACACAAATACATTTACATAATTATCATACATAACAGCATATGGGTAGAGAACCCAGGATAACCCAAAAAAGTCAGACAGTGACTTATTTCCATTGGGGTTAGCTGCTCTCTCCTATGTGTGGGTTATTGTTACCACCCGTGTTAGGCAGGTCTAAGCCACCTGCTGGCCTAGCTAATCATACCTGCGAAGAACTGGCCATTTTTCCCTATCTCTGTCTTGTCTTCAGGATATGTTTTGCTCAGATGTTTGGTTGTCTGGTCCACCTCGTCAGACACACCACTTCTAATGTTTTTTTTATGGCGGTTGTCTGTGCCTGCTGACCTGCTTGTTAGATGCGGCTCATAGAAAGTGTAATATTATGTTAGTACAGAAATACAACTTTATATCACTAAAATTTTAGGAAGACGTAAACTTGTAGTTAGATTTTTATTAGTCGTTGTCTTATTGTCTACTATTTATGAATGTTTAGTTAATTAATATGTAAACTTCCTCGATTATGGCACTCGTAAATAAACTCTTTCTTGTGCAAAATCCAGATAAGTAGAAATGATTGATGAAAAATTGAAGATAAGAGATAAGATAAGAGATAAGATTTTCTTCGAATCTTTAACCCCGGAGGGTTAGCCACCCAGGATAACCCAAGAAAGTCAGTGCGTCATCGAGGACTGTTTTGTCTTACTTCCATTGGGGTCCTCAATCTTGTCCCCCAGGATGCGACACACACCAGTCGACTAACACCCAGGTACCTATTTGCTGCTTGGTGAACATGACAACAGGTGTAAGGAAACACGTCGAAATGTTTCCACCCCGCCAGGAATCGAACCGGGCCATCCGTGTGTGAAGCGAGAGCCAGAAATGGCAAAGTATTTTATCCACAGTGGTATATTACAAACCATTCTGGAAAAATACCCTGAGTTTGCTCACTGTAAATCAAGCATTACCACGTGTGTGTGTTTGTGTGTACTCACCTAATTGTGGTTGCAGGGGTCGATACTTAGCTCCTGGCCCCGCTAGGTACATGTCGATTAGACACTAGGCCTATTGTATATATGTGTGTGTGTGTACTCACCTAGTTGTGGTTGCAGAGGTCGAGTCATAGCTCCTGGCCCCGCCTCTTCACTGGCCGCTACGCGGTCAGTATACCCGCTCCATGAGCTTTATCATACCTCTCCTTAAAGCTATGTATGTGTGTGTGTGTTAGTTACCATTTTGTCCTAGGCACATGTCGATTAGACACTAGGCCTGTTGTATGTGTACTCACCTAATTCACCTAATTGTGGTTGCAGGGGTCGAGACTCAGCTCCTGGCCCCGCCTCTTCGCTGTCTGCTACTGGGTCTCTGCTCTCCCTGCTCCATGAGCTTTATCATACCTTGTCTTAAAACTATGTATGGTTCCTGCCTCCACTATATCTTTCTCTAGACTATTCCACTTCCTGACTACTCTGTGGCTGAAGAAATGCTTCCTAACATCCCTTTGACTCATCTGAGTCTTCAGCTTCCAGTTGTGTCCCCTTGTTTCTGTGTTCCCTCTCTGGAACATCCTGTCACTGTCTACCTTGTCAATTCCCCGCAGTATTTTGTATGTCGTTATCATGTCTCCTCTGACCCTTCTTTCCTCCAGTGTTGTTAGTCCTATTTCCCTCAACCTATCTTCATAAGACAGACCCCTGAGTTGTGGAACTAACCTTGTCGCAAACCTTTGCACTTTATCTAGTTTCTTTACGTGCTTGACACATGTGTGTGTGTGTGTGTGTGTGTAAGTAAACACTTCGAAATGTTACCGCCCCGCCGGGAATTGAACCCGGGCCCTCCGTGCGTGAAGCCAGAAGGGAAGTGAAGAACTCCACGACCCTTTGGGTACTACCATTGGGCTTCCTCCCTCGTGGTAACACTATACTGGCAAGTTTGGTACTCGTGGAATGTATAGGGGCCCGGTGGTCTGGTGGCTAGAGCTCTCGTTTTACACACGGAGGGCCCGGGTTCGATTCCCGGCGGGTGGAAACATTTCGACGTGTTTTCTTACACCTGTTGTCATGTTCACCAAGCAGCAAATAGGTACCTGGGTTGTTAGTCGACTGGTGTGGGTCGCATCCTGGGGGACAATATTAAGGACCCCAATAGAAATAAGACAGACAGTCCTCGATGATGCACTGACTTTCTTGGGTTATCCTGGGTGGCTAACCCTCCGGGGTTAAAAATCCGAAGAAATCTTATCTTATTTTAGCCCACAACTGGCCACAAGCCTCTCAACACACCATCCCACAACTACACATGAATATAAATTTACTTTGAAGTTACACAATTGTATAGCACCAGAAACTGTAGAAGAAGTAACAAGATGGATTTAAATCCTTTTGAATAACTGCAGAGATATTTAGATTAATCATAAAATGTTACTTTTGTGATATATACTGTATCCATAAGGAGGTAAGCTTTATTTACGTTAAATTCTGATAATTTTACATCTAGAAATTTATACTTTTGTTGCGTTAAGCATGTTAATTGTATAGGTATATATTAGTGGAAGTTACAACTTAAAATAAACCAACAAAGTCAAAGTGGTTCTGCAACCTGAAATACAGATTAAATATGCACTGCAAACACCTCTTTTATTCGCTTACCTAAACAAAACAAAAAAACCGATGGAGAGTTTGCTGCTCCTGGTTATATTTAGTGCTAATTTCTTTTCAGGCAGAAGCCTCACTTCATACATACTGGCTGGCGGCTGCCACAACCCCAGACCACAGCCATGCCAACACCTTACAAGTCAACGCCCTTTTTTTCTCTTCATTTCGTGAAGTGAACACTTGCTTTGTGTGTCAACGCTCTGGGAAGCTACACTGACACCTACAAGACCTGTCAACCACTACTATACACTGCATCACACAAAGCCATAACTAACCTAAGGATACTGACCTAATCTGCCCGAAATGCTCAGCATAATAAGGGACTTTCTATATAGTAGTATGTCACTGATGTCAGCTAGGCCTGTATACCATGTACATGTACTTGTAGTAAATAAAGATATTATTATTATTATTATTATAACCGCACTACAATATGTCACAGCAACAACACATCCATCTCAGCTAATAACCATCGTGTGGAATATCATGCTATCTTTAACGCTGAAAATTACAATTAATCATAACTGGCAAACCTTATCATATATGATACGCTCCCTAAACATAACTCTATACAACTTCAATGCAAAACTTTATAAGTTAACAAAGTCCTCTCCGACGATCCCAGTAATTAAGACATGTCTTAACTGCTTCCGATACGCGACATCAACTGACCTCCGCCACTTTCTACCTGAGTCTACCTGGAGGGAATTCCGGGGATCAACGCCCCCGCGGCCCAGTCCACGACCAGGGCTCCCAGTGCATCAGGGCCTGATCAACCAGGCTGTTACTGTTGGCCGCTTTCCCTTACTAAATTCTTTCTGCAGATGTGCTTCCCTCAACACCTCTTCCCCTCTACCGCCTCCCCTCTGATGTGCAACGCTGTATCATCCATACCTGTTTAGCGCTTTCCACAATAATGTTAATATATCTGCTGGCATTTTAATTTACTAAGTAAATATCAACTTACAGATGGTAATAAACACATCTAGTAAAACTAGGTGACGTGCTGGTGATTCCAGACAGTAGGTTAGATTCTTGACCCATCCAGTCAAATGCAGTTACAAATTACCAAAGTTAATCATGTCACAATTAAAATAAACTAATGATCATCTTTCCTCTCTCCCTACTAGGAAAGACGATAAACTGAACAGGTCTAGTGCTTTTATAATAATAATAATAATAATAATAATAATAATAATAATAATAATAATAATAATAAAGCCTAGTTAGGCAAATTGCGGGATTGCCAATTATTTAGTTTACACTATAAAAATAACTTAGCAACCTAACTTTGATAAAGGTTAAACCATCTGTTGAAGGCAAACCATGCAAAAGTAACTCACATCAAAGACATATTTAAGGTAAACCATGTCAAAAATAATTTATCCTACCAGAGACACCACCTTAAACCACACTAGGATGAGCCAGTAGGCCTTCTGTAATCCCCATTGTTTCTTATGTTCTTAAGTAACTCATCCCAAGGATGAGTTACTTAAGAACATAAGAATCATTCCAAAACTAAATCGTACATGCCACATAATCTCTGAATTGGATCATCCTAAGGTGTAAACTTATATATGTGTGTGTGTGTGTGTGTGTGTGTTCACCTACACGTGGTCGCAGGGGTCGATTCACCGCTCCTCTGTGTGTGTGCGTGTGTGTACTCACCTAATTGTGGTTGCAGGGGTCGATACTTACCTCCTGGCCCCGAGTATGTGTGTGCATGCACCAGTCAAGAATACTTTAATTCCTAAAGTAAAGATTAGGCTACACTCTGAACATACATAGGCTGAGACACGCTCTCAGTGTATGAGTCGCCAGTCTTCTGCAAGCGGTATAAACATGTAACACTAAATAACAATTATACTCAAGACAGAATTAAATGAGATAACGAACTTTCTTCTTCACTCAGGAAACCACAAAAATACTTGTCTACGATTTTTCAGTAATGAAAAGAAAAGTATTGGAGGTACAACAAACTGGAAGTTGCAAAAAAGAGTTAGCTAGATATCTCCAAATGAACGGGGAGAGAGAGAGAGGGGGAGAGAGAGAGAGAGAGAGAGAGAGAGAGAGAGAGAGTAGAGAGAGAGAGAGAGAGAGAGAGAGCAGAGAAGAGAGAGAGAGAGAGAGAGAGGGAGAGGGGAGAGAGAGAGAGAGAGAGGAGAGAGAGGAGAGAGGAGAGAGAGGGAGAGGAGAGAGAGAGAGAGGGAGAGAGAGAGAGAGAGAGAGGAGAGAGAGAGAGAGAGGGAGAGAGAGAGAGAGAGAGAGAGAGAGAGAGAGAGAGAGAGAGAGAGAGAGAGAGAGAGAGAGAGAGAGAGAGAGAGAGAGAGAGAGAGAGAGAGAGCAGTGTCATGTTATACCAGCGCGGAAGGATGAGTCTACCATCACCAAGAGGACCAGTGGTGCTCAGGTCAAGTCAACAGTGATGGGAAAGTGAGTTCACGCACACCAAACCCTCCAGCTCACACTAGTGGCAAAGCTCCACACTCATCTGCTCACTTGCTACAATGGGTCCTAACTTTTACTAACACCGGTAATGGTATTCCAGTCCGGGTGAATTTATGCCTTTTTCATTCTGACGTAAAAACACTAAGATATGTATGCATAACTGATTGGTCCTTAGGATCTACATCGACGCTATCTGCTGAGAACTACTGTGTAAATATTTCTATTATTTCAAGGACTAAATACAGCGTAGATATCTACTATTACAGAAGGCTCTCTCCCTACCCTCCATTCTACCCGGCTTGAAAAAAAAAATAGAAAAGGAGAGAGAGAGATTCAGCTCTACTCTGGATTACAGAGCTTCTTGAGAGAAATCCGGTCTTAACACCAGCTCACGTTAGTAATCCAATAGTCCGCCTGGATTGCAGCATTCACCGCCCATGCATACATTCTATTCAGTAATATACCGGCTCTGGAAAATTACTCTCATATATATTTTCCGTTGTTTAATGAGTTCTTCAACCACATTACTATTTTCAACTTCAACTTGCGTTAAAACTGTCTATTTATGGATACACAATGATACAATGTCATATTATTACAATAGAAACAATAGAAAAATGCAACAGTAGCAGTAACAATAATAACATTAACAATAACAGTAAAATCAACAGCAGTAGCAGTAGGTGGAATGGAATGTTCATAGCGAAAAGTTAAAATAAAATAAGGCCCTGTATTGCAGTACCATAACATTTGTAACAACGTTTCACTTAATTTTCAAGTTTCCTCAAGTCACTGCCTTGAAAAGATATGCTAATCAAGTGAAACCTTCTTATATATTAAGTTTCCATACTGAACAGTATCTTATTTTATTCCAGCAGTAGCAAAAGTAGGAAAAAAATTACTGCCAAATCAGAGGAACTAAACACAAACAACCCCCACATAAAAAAAGAGAGGAGCTAACTAGGCTAGCTACGTCTCATCACAACACTAGTGTACCTACGTCTCGTCACAACACTAGTGTACCTACGTCTCATCACAACACTAGTGTACCTACGTCTCGTCACAACACTAGTGTACCTAGATGAATGGTTCGGAGAACCGACAAGTTGATAAATTAGACACATATACAACACTTGGGTACCTTTACTGAGGAAACGTTTCGCCACACAGTGGCTTCATCAGTCCATACAAAGGAGAATCGTGAAGATCAGGAGGAGTTTGAGGTAATCAGTCCCTCAACCTTGAGTCGATGTTGTCAGTCCATCAATCTTGAAAATAATACAGCATATGTGCGAAGAAGTAGCTTATATACCGTAGGCAGGAGAGGTGCAGCAGTCGTAGGTGGTGTCACATTTGACCAATGTGGAAGTAGGTCGTGCCCAAGTGAAGAATTCCCTGTATATGTGTCTAATTTATCAACTTGTCGGTTCTCTGAACCATTCATCTACATTCCTGTCTGACACAGCAACACCTTGGGATCTTAATACAGGGAATTCTTCACTTGCCTAACCTTTGGGCACGACCTACTTCCACATTGGACAAATGTGACACCACCTACGACTGCTGCACCTCTCCTGCCTACGGTATATAAGCTACTTCTTCGCACATGTTCTGTATTCTTTACAAGATTGATGGAAGAAAAGCAGCAGTTCATGCGACAAGGGCGTATATCAACAACCTGCCTGAGGACAATGCAGTGGTAAAATTAGATTTCAAGAATGCATTTAATCTCCTGAAAAGAGACGTGGTATTAACAGCTGTACAAAAACATTTCCTTGGTCTCTTCCCTTTTGATTCAGCTGGATATAGCAAGGAATCAACGCTGCTGTTTGGAGAGAATGAAATCACGTCATCAGAGGGTGTCCAGCAAGGGGATCCACTTGCACCATTTCTTCATAGCGGTTAGGTAAATCACAGTCAGGCTGACCAGTGAGGTAAACATCTGGTTCCTGGATGATGGCACACTAGCGGGTAGAAAGGAGTCTCTACCGTGGTGACACGGAGACAGGAAATGAGGCTCATCCTAAATCCATCCAAATGTGAAATCATCTCGGTCAATTAACAAGTGATCGACGCAGTCAGAACAAATCTATCAGGTACATCAGTCATTGCCCCCACAAATAGCGTCTTGCTTGGAGCACCTCAGGAAAGTGATGCCATTGACTCAATTCTCAGGAAGAAACTGGACGAGTTGAGGAGGATGAAAAAACGAATAGAAAACTTTGACACCCAAGATGCTCTGTACCTTCTCACAAAGTGCTTGAGTCTGCCTAGGTTAACATACTTCCTAAGATGTGCACCCTCATGTGATAACCCTACTGCATGAATACGACGGTATCCTGAGGCATATTTTTACGAAAGTATTCTACGTTACTCTAGAAGATGGGCAGTGGGACCAAGCTACACTTCTAGTCAGACTAGGAGGCATTAGTGTCCGCAAGGCATCACTGATTGGACTACCTGCTTTCCTGTCCTCATGAGTTGCATCCAGTGGACTTGTAGCCGATTCTCCCTGAACATCTTAAGGACAAAGTTGGAGTCCATGACCAAAAGTTGTTGACGGAGCCACGCTCTGGGATAATCTAACAGGTTCTGAAACCAGACCAGCGCCCCCCAATAACTGCAAACAGTCACACTGGGATGGTCCAATAGTGGAGAATATAGCCTGAACAATGCTTCAGTGTTTTGGGGAAGGATAGAGCCCGCCTCCTTGCAGTGAGAGCTCCTCAAGCAGGAAACTTTCTGTTGGTTGTTCCCAACTCCACCCTTGGCATACGCTTCGACCCACAGACCATCCGCATTGGTGTTGCCCTTCGACTTGCCGCCCCCATTATGAATCTTCTCCACCTCTTCAGCACCCTTAAAAAGACCTCCTGGTGTAATAAATTGTACCTTCCTCTAAGTAACATACATCAGCGCTGAAGGTTAGAAGCCATCAGTATAGGCCTTGAAAAATCATCGAATGGGAAATCAATATCTCAAATTCTTCCTTAAGACTGGCAAGTTGGCACCTACAAGTCAAGTTTTGCCGGAAATACTATGCATCTCATGGGGTTTCACGTTATTATACGTTTTATACAGTAATTGTGAAATAAAGATTTGTATTTGTACACAGTCCAAGTACAATCTGAGCATTCCTCTAAGTAAGATATAGTACACCAGGTCAGAATTTTGAAGGTGATTCCTGGGTTGTGTAAGACGTGTGGGACGAGTCTCTCTTCACCTACCAGTAAATATGTCTGGGTGTTGCTCGGCTACTGTGGGCAGTAACCTGGGGGGAAAGGGGTGGTAATATGCCTTAAATATGGTTGGGATTTTTAATGAGCTGAAGGTCGATAGAGCTTTTTGGAGGCGAGACAGCAAGATCAGTGAATGTGATAGTTCTCTGGTGATATATAGCTGAAGGAGAGTGGTTGACAGAGCCTTGTAGAGTATCGGTACGTCAATAGCAGTCAGTGATTGTGGTAGTACGGCAGTGATTTAGAGCTGCAGGAGGGTGGTTGCTAGAACATTGTGGAGGGTCGGTACATCAAGGGCAGTGATTGCGGCAGTGGTGATTGCGGCGGCGTCACATAGACTACCGGGAGGGAGGTGTAAACACAGACACCAACAAGGTATTTCCGTGGTGGGTGGGCTGGTGGTGGGGGAGGAGGGGAGGATTGCACCCTCACCTCTCATCTTCGTCACTGTTCTCACATGGCACCCTGTCGTACAGTTAGATAAGAACATGAGAAGGGAGGAACATTGCAACAGACCTACTAGCGCATACTTGTTATGTTCTGCAGATCACTGATCGTCCAGAGAATGGTTATCCACGCTTTTTGACTACCCATCAAATGCTGTCCTTGTACATTTTTAGGGGTCAACTAATCTCGAAAAGTCATTAGTAATTTCAGGTGCCTTCAACTTCGTTCTTTTCTTCACTTCATCCCCCTGCCACTTAGGTATTTCTTAAGTGACTGATACTTCATGGACATTAAGAGGACATGAAGCCGGGTACACGTATATTATTGGGAAAATGCACCAGCAGAGATGATCATGAAATATAGTCATCAAATACAATGAAAAAGGTACTTTTAAGCGAGCATTTTTGAATTAGTTAAAATGATTTTAAAGAATTCAAATAATAGGCTATTGGATGGGCCCCATCAGTGCCATCCTATGTTTACGTTACTGTTGACGTAAGACAGTACTGAGCAGTCTCACTCATCTCATAAGTGAACATTAATAGATTAATTTAAAATAAAATTTGCTTATTTCCAGAAAATACTGTTAACAAATTTTATAAAAATAGGTTAAATGTTTTAGACTTAGATGAAAACCCTCTGGTTATGCAAAACTTACACAGGATGAGTGGGCAGTGCCATTCATCATGTAAAGATTTTGGAAGAACTTAGTATTAAGTAATGCCGGGGTAGGTAGGCCAGTGAAAGATAAAACAAAAAAATAGAATGGTTGCAGAATAAGCCTGTAGTAGGACAATGTTTCACTTTGTGTAGAGCTTTATGAAGTCATGACTTTATAAAGCTCTACTCAGAAAAGTTGTTCCAATAACAACTTGCTCTGTGTCGTTTGTCTTCTCTTGAGTACAGTCGGCAGTACGCTGTTTGGAACTATGGAAGACGAAGACTTATACATGTGGGAAAGAAAGTTCGAGGAGTGTCGAGAAATCTGCAGAAGCAGCATGATAATGAATGCAAAAGAAGGAGAAAATATTAAAGCATAGTTGTGATGGCGTTGCTGTGTGGTTCTGTAATACTGAAATTCGTTTTACCAAGAGTACGGGAGAAGCATAGTCTATAGCACTCCTGAATTATGCAATGCTCTACCAAGCATAGTGGTGATGCTTCGTTTCCGTGCTATGACAATGCTTAAGTGGTCTTAATCTATTATGAAAAATTTGCATTATTTCATATATCCTCATTACTATTTTTTCCCCTGCATACATCCCTAACCAGTTATGGTAAGGTACCGTCACTGACTTGCCCTGCTATTTACTAATTCTCTAGTTATTGTACCTTGTGAGAACGTATTCGTTTTTTAAATTGCAAATCTCTCTTCCTAATACGTTGCATCAAGTTCCTTCAGTATGTTAGTATGGACAACAAGGCGACAGGTGGAAAGAATAAAGCACAATATGCATAGAAATCTTTATTATGCCACGTTTCACCTCGAAGAGGCTTAATCGAGTACCTAATAAAGTGCCTTCGTGGGTGAAATATTGTACAGTGCATTAAGTTTCCCCTGTATATCGTCTCTTATTTTTTCCAAGTTTCCTCAGCGCTAGACTTCTCGAGTCATGGAGTGGAAAGTGAATCCATATATCTACAGTGTTTATATGGACCATACCAGTATGTTAAATAAAACTTTGTGGAGATTATTCTTGGGGATATAAATTAAACCGCGTGTGAGTGAGGACACCTCCTTGCTGTATGCTCAGCTCCAGTCTGTGTATCTCTGAATATTTTTTTCCTGAAGCAACACTCAAGAGTTCTTATACATATTACATATTCCAAGATCCGCATTAATAGTTTCCATTCAATTAACTTTCCTACACATTCTTCATACGTGTCTGTACACTGGACGTTGTTGAAATAATCTTCTAGGTTAACAGTAGGTGCCTCTGCATGGTTCTAATACCAACTGGTAGATGTGCCTATGATAATTCGTGAATCCATCTCTTCATTATTTCTTCCGCTCTACCCTGGAACTTCGGATGTGGCGATGCGGTGGTCTTTCCGGTGGTTATTTTCATCTTCTCTACCTGTTGTGTACTGGTTTCTCTGTGTATACTTGTTGTTAGAGCCTTCCACGTCTGCTTTCCGGATACAGCATTAGCGTTTCTGTCCAGATTCACCACTGTCTTTGCTTAGCTCATTGTTATTGTGTGATCTCTAGGGTTCCTTCTCAGTGCTCCTGCTTTTCTAACTAATCCCTTAGAGCATTTTACACTTTTATTTTTATTTTAGGTTTTCTCCATCTAATGCTTCATTTAAATGTTGAAGCTGATCGCGAGTTTCATCTAGCCAGTAATTTCAAACCAATAAATAAGATAAATAATGAAAACAAATCAGGGAACAGGTGGGATTTGAACCAATGGCAGATGTGTCAACTCACGGGCCAGTGCGTTAACATTGATATTTTTTTATTCAAGCAATAATTTTGTATTTTCCCAATTTAATTCGTCTGCCCAACATTCCCTTTCACAACGGTGACTCATGGATAAGAGATCAGCAAAAATCAGAAAATTACTGGAGACATTTGTAGCGTCTCCAAAGATATGGGAAGATTGCTGCTGCCTCTGAGGGTATTATGGCCTTAAAGCTACCTAGGGCCCTGAGATTCTTAAAAAATATTTGCGAATTTGATGTCTCATGCCATTAACATTATTGCCTGGAGAAGAGTTGAGCTCCAGTGAGCTGAACTCTCTCCAGGCTGAGGGACTGATAACCTCACTTCTCGTCACTTCTGCTGCTTTCAATCCATTCTCTGTATTTGACTGAAGAAGCCTGCTGCGTAGGTGAAACGTTTTAACAATAAAGATACCCAGCTGTTGCACATTTGCCTTACTCATTAACTTATGGGTATTTTATACCATTTTCAACGTCTAACATACATTGAGGTAGGGAGGACCTGGGCTTATGAGATATAGGGATACTTTACTCTTTTTAGTTCGGCTATATCGTTGTTTGCAGTCGCTGTGAGATTTTATAAACTCTCTCAAATGAACATCTAACTTTTCATAGAATTCTTCGTATGTCACAGGCTCCTCGACCCACCTGATATGTCACAGGCTCCACGACCCACCTGATATGCCATAGGCTCCTCGACCCACCTGGTATGCCATAGGCTCCTCGACCCACCTGGTATGGATGGGTCCGACCGGGTGAGACAATGTAACATGTATTTATTTGCGTGAAGATTTATTCCAACGCCTGATGTTAATAAATAGTTATCTGGGAAACGTCCTCTAGTACGTGTCCCATGGATGGTGAGCTATGTTAAAAAAGTTTTGTGCCAGTACAACTCAAAGGTTGCACATGGTGTGATCAAGGATGCCGCAACCGGTGAACACTTTGTACCATAAGATGAAAGGCAGGCCGAGCCAGTCCTCTACAATAGCGTACTTCCTGCTTCGAATATGCCTTTTACTAGAATACAAAAATAGCCTAGCTAACCAAAGCCCAATCCCCTGCACTGCATTCTCACTTGAAGTATGACGTGTGGGCTAATATATGGGTATCGATAGAGGCGTTAATGCATAGTATGTTTGAGTAGGGAAGAGAGGGAGAGGTGCGGGTATATAAAGTTGGTAAGCAGGATGGGGGGTCAGTTGAGTTGTGTCGCTGGTGTCATGAAGTCACTGCATCCAGAGCTCCTGACGACCTTCGTCGTCATCGTCACCGTCGCCCTCGCCCAGAACGCTGTATCATTAGGTAGGTCCTCCTCAAGTGATGCCTGTGAACGGCTTCGAACCGTTTTTCTATCGCATTCTGGCCAGGCTTTCCTGGTGACCGGATCAGCAAGCAAGTGGAGCCTGGATTACCGGTTCAGTTGATAGAAGTACATCTCTACGCATGCATGTACGTATATGCGTATGTGCTATATAGTACTCTAAGGACAAACAAGTAAATGTGTACAAATGTTAGAGTGCAGGAAACACTTAATTATGAAAGACTTTAGGGATACAGCAAGAGCCAAACCTCCACGGTGAAAACAACAGAGTTACTCCTCCCGGCCACAAGAAAGTGATGTGGAGACTACGTCAGCCTCTGACGATGCTGCAAGATTTTTGTGAGATGAAATAGTTTCCCCTCACTTCCCCTCTTGTCCGCCTCACTCCCCTCACCCCCCTTCTTATCCCAACCCCCTACCATCGGGCAGGATAACACACTCCAAATTAATGGAGGATGATGGGCGTGTGAGGGAGATGGTCGCGTCCTGTGGTAGTGTTGTCTTTATTGGTTACGTCCTGTCTCGCCCACCCACTGATATCCACACCCACCTACTGACACCCACACCCACCCACTGACATCCACACCCACCCATTGATATCCACACCAACCCATTGATATCCACACCCACCCACTGACACCCACACCCACCCACTGACATCCACACCCACCCATTGATATCCACACCCACCCACTGACACCCATACCCACCCACTGATATCCACACCCACCCACTGACACCCACACCCACACACTGATATCCACACCCACCCACTGATATTCACACCCATCCACTGATATCCATACCCATCCACTGATATCCATACCCACCCACTGAACTGATATCCACACACCCACTCACTGATATCCACACCCACCCACTGACATCCACACCCACCCACTGACATCTGCACCCACCCACTGATATTCACACCCACCCACTGACACCCACACCCACACACTGATATCCACACCCACCCACTGATATTCACACCCATCCACTGATATCCATACCCATCCACTGATATCCATACCCACTCACTAATATCCACACCCACCCACTGACACCCACACCCACCCACTGACACCCACACCCACCCACTGACACCCACACACTGATATCCACACCCACTCACTGATATCCACACCCACCCACTGACATCTGCACCCACCCACTGATATCCACACCCACCCACCGATATCCACATCCACACACTGATATCCACACCCACAATGATATCCACACCCACCCACTGATATCCACACCCACAATGATATCCACACCCACCTACTGACATCCACATCCACCCACTGATATCCGCACCCACTCACTAATATCCACACCCACACCCACCAACTGATATCCACACCCACACCCACCAACTGATATCCACACCCACTCACTGATGCCCACACCCACCCACTGATATCCACACCCACCAACTGATATCCACACCCACTCGCTGATGCCCACACCCACCCACTGATATCCACACCCTCACAGTGACACCCACACCCACCTACTGACACCCATTGACACCCACCCACTGACACCCATATCCACATCCACCCACTGATGCCCACACCCACCCACACACCCACTGACACCTACACCCACCCACTGACACCTACACCCACCCACACACCCACTGACACCTACACCCACCCACACACCCACTGACACCTACACCCACCCACTGACACCTACACCCACCCACTGACACCTACACCCACCCACTGACACCTACACCACCCACTGACACCTACACCCACCCACTGACACCTACACCCACCCACTGACACCTACACCCACCCACTGACACCTACACCCACCCACTGACACCTACACCCACCCACTGACACCTACACCCACCCACTGACACCTACACCCACCCACTGACACCACACCCACCCACTGACACCTACACCCACCCACTGACACCACACCCACCCACTGACACCTACACCCACCCACTGACACCTACACCCACCCACTGACACCTACACCCACCCACTGACACCTACACCCACCCACTGACACCTACACCACCCACTGACACCACACCACCCACTGACACCTACACCCACCCACTGACACCTACACCCACCCACATCCACTGACATTACACCACCCACTGACCCACACCCACTCATGACACCCAAACCCACTCATTGACACCCACACCCACCCACTGTCATCTACACCCACCCACTGACACCTACACCCACCCACTGACACCTACACCCACCCACTGACACCTACACCCACCCACTGACACCTGCACCCACCCACTGACACCTACACCCACCCACTGACACCTACACCCACCCACTGACACCTACACCCACCCACATCCACTGACATTACACCCACCCACTGACCCACACCCACTCATTGACACCCAAACCCACTCATTGACACCCACACCCACCCACTGACACCCATACCCACCCACACTCACCCACTGAGGGTGAGACCAGAGAGTGAGACAACTCGTAGAAGTAAATATGGAACAAGAAGACTCAGGACTGAGACACTGAAACAGAATAACATCGTCAGCACTGTCACAGCTGGACAGTGTGAGAACAGGTTTCACCACTCTGAATAAGGAGGCATTCAGATCACTGTACACGCCATAAGTAAGATCAGTACTAGAGTATGCGGCCTCAGCATGGATTCCGTACTTCATTATGCACAGCAGGGGACCTGAGAGAGTTTAAAGGTTTGCAAATGGACTGGTCGTGGATATAAAAGACATGATGACGTATACGAAGATTTACTTGACTTTATTTTGGTTAAAATCCAATAGCCACTTTTCTGGATCATTCAAGCTGACTGTCTAGATCTTCATGCTGATTTTTTTCGCCTTTTTCATCCACTGGTATCCCCTTCAACAAGGTTGCATCATCAGTGAACAGCGACAGCTGAGCCTTACCTCTAGCAGATCATTTATGTATATCAGAAAGAGCATAGGTCCAACAACAATTCTTGACGAGTTACACTTGATATTTTGTGCTTTGCCTTCTGCTTAACATGTACTTATTCTAGTTGCTTTTGTTTAACATATACGCATAGATCTACTGCTACCCTGATCATTACTGTCTTGTGTTCAACACCTCACTGTCAGGAAACTCTGATACGTCATCAACCTACCAGAGCGAATCATATCCCACAGTATTGGTGGCAACAACGCAAAATTGATATCCATTATAGTTACTTAGTAGGAGACTGATAACGTGGTATAATAATTAATAATAATAATAATATGGGCAGTGCCTGCACTATGAAGGCCAAAGGGTCATCCAGTTGTCATGTCAAAGCGTCTGAGAAGACGGCGATTGAATGAATGATGGTGAATTAAATAAATGATTGTAAATTAAATGAATGGTGAACTGAATGAATGATGGTGAATTGGATAAATAGTGGCAAATTAAATGACTGCTGGCAGTCTCCCTGCCTTGACGAGAGACGGCCATCGAGTTAAACAAATAATAATAATAATAATAATGTCTCTTATCTAGATGATGCTTCTGCGAGACTGCTGGAGCAATGGACGAGCGACGAGGACACGTCAGAGCTGCACTCAGGGGCCACTGGTCCCCTGATGGAACTACTGCAGGTGACTGAGCACGAGTACGAACCCTACCCTAGCGACGACTTCTTAGATCCTGGAGACCACTTAGATCCGACGACCAACCTAGACCACAGCGACGACCTTTATTACGACGATGATAACGACTCCGACAACGACGACAGTAGTAATTTAGATTTGGATTCAGAGGAGGACGAGGACCTGAGTGAGGAACGCCAGAACATCGCTCGCGTCAAAAGGAAGGTGATCTTCGGCGGCGGCGGCGGCTACAGCAGCGGCATGGGGCGTCGCGGCGGCGGAGATGGGGACCCCTATCGCCGCCGTGGCGGCCATAACAACCAAGGCCCCGATTATGGGGGTTACGACTATTCATGGCCCCAGCAGTCTCGAACTGACTTTGTAGACACCAGCTCCTACGGCACGTCGCAAAGGTCGACTTCGTCAGATACTTCAAGTTCTAGCTCTTCAGCAAAGCCTTCTACGAGCTCTGACACTGGCGTAGTGTTTGGTACTCCCATAGCGTCTTCTGCCTCCACTATCACCGGTACCTCCAGGTCTGCAGGAAGCTCCCGCACGTATGGCATCACTCGGTCCTCTCCCTTGGACACCGACACCTACGCTGACACTCCCAGCACCTCAGGTAGGAAGAGCAAAACAGGACGTCGCGAAGTGAAGAAAAAGCTCTCCAAGAACATGAAGTGGGAGATCGCAGAGTACGCTATCAAGCACGGGGCCCAGCGGGCTGCAGAACGTTACGCCCATGTCGTGGAACGGAGACTTAGCGCCAAGAAGATCGACAAGTTTGTGAAACGGTACCAGAAGCAGCTACTGAAGAACCAAAGGCACCAGCAGTAAGTAGGTTGTGGGAGGGTTGTTGAAATACGTGAAGCATCCTGACCAGTCTTGGGTGTCTCGGATACGGTTTGTTACCCGCTACTAAACTTTCCAGTGGTTCAACAAAGTTTCGTTTCGGAACTTAGTTTATTTCCTCTAAACCACGGACTCGAGACCTTGAATGCCATCACAAATGAGAGTGAAGCACATCCAGAGACTGTGCTCCCAGCAAGAAGTTTATTGTTTAATTTGTGTCATTAGCTGTAACAGAATCCAACCAAATTGAAGTACCTGTATCTATACTGCTAACAACTTTATATATATATATATATATGCTGTATATGTTACCTCAGATGACTGTGGGTGCCTGTATATTAGACAGCTTCACTTGCTCGTCAAAATTTTTTTATAGCTGAGGTTTTCATAATGAAGCACCAGTTGACAGCATCAGGTCATGAAAAGCTAATCCCCTTCTCTTTCCCTCCCTACCTTTATTCCCTCTGACTGCCTTCTCTCTCTCTCGCTCCTATCCAAACCTTAGCGCTTTGTTTTGATTATAATAATAAAAGATCCTATCCAAACTCAGTACTATATGGCCTTTAGGCTGAATAATAAAAGACAATAGATGATGTGAATATTCGTAACAAGTACCTATAATCCAAATATTTATACATGAGTTGCCACAGTTCAAATACTTATGTTAGGGTCAGGTCTTAAACCGCTTATAGTCGACTTGTGTTTTATAATTAGGAATTGTTATATGCATGTTAGTTTCTTCTGTATGTAGCCTACTGTTTGTCTATCGTAGCCTACTGTCTATCTGTATGTAGCCTACTCTATTGTAAAGCAAAAGAAGTTTATTATAAGTCACAATAACTAGCATGTAAGTTAGATTGGGATGGTGTTCATGGTATTATTATATAAGAATGAAGGTTGGTAAATTTGCTGCGGTTATACCTGAAATTATTTTTTCATTTAATGTGTCTTTATTGATCATTGGCTATTATGTCATGTCCATAACCATTATTCTTTCTGTGTTCATCCTTCGACATGTCAGTTATGGTATATTTGGTATTCTTAGACATGTCTATGGCTCAGTCATGGCATCTATAACCTTTAACTCGTCTGTCTCAATCCTAGCTTCAATAGCATTCTTTAAATTGCCTGAGCCTCAATCATTTCGTCTTAAGTGTTCTTCAGTATGTCTATGTTGTTACTGTGAAATCTATCCTCAGCATATCTATGTTCTCACTATTACAGTCATTATGTCTACACAAATCTTTCTCCACTATGCTCTCGTTTCAGCTTTCCCTATGCAACATTTCTGAATAACATTTATTCATTCATTCATCGTCCAAAAATTTCTCAATACTTTGCCATGATGATAAATTTTTTCAAAAAAGTATGTTTTGTTTCTCTTAAATTGTTGCCAATAAAATATTTAAATATTTAGCTTAATAATATAACAAATAGTTTTGTAATTCAAGCAGTGTTCAGACGGCTCAAGCCGTCGTAGCCCTTAAACTCAACAACACTGGAACTGGAGTAGGAGTCAGGTCTTAACCAGTCACAGCCCTTAACCAACAACAACACTGGAACTGAAGTAGGAATCACGGTTCAAGCACTCATTGACCTTTAAACCAAAAACAATGCTGGAACTGGAGTAGAAATCACGGCTCAATCAGTCATAGCCCTTAAAACCAACAACAATTGGAAATGGAGAAGGAATCACGGCTCAAGCAGTTATTGCCCTTAAAATCAACAACAACAATGGAACGAGTAGGGATCACGGCTCAAACAGTCATAGCCCTTAAAACCAACAGCAATACTGTAATTAAAGCGGAATTCATACGGTTCAAGGGGTCATACCCCTTAAAATCAACACCAACTGGAATTGGCGCAGTGCTCATACGGGTCAAGCAGTCTTAGCCCATAAAACCAACAGCAACACTACAATTGGCGCAGGGTTCATACGGCTCAAGCCATTGAAGCCCTAAATATACCTACATCAGCAACAACTCCGGAATTATTTGAACGAGTCATCCATTGATACCTATAAGGATAATTATCTTGTTATTGTATAATCTTGAACAATATTTAGTTATTGTATTATCTAGAACAATACTTAAGTTATTGTTTTACCTTAAACAGTACCTAAGTACTAGTTGAATTTTCCTTGTTGAATTTATACTCTGGATTTGTTGAGATTTGTTTGGTTGTCCTTTTAATTTTCTCTTATACGTTTGAAGATATATTTTTTTAGTTATGTTAATGTAAAAATTTATAATTTTGCACCAAAAGAATCTTACAAAACTTACCTAACCTTATTATAACAAGCGCAATTTAATTTAGCCTACTGCAACGAAATATATTTTTGATACGTTTACAATAATTTAATAATAAACAAACTCAATGAAATATATTTTTTTCGTTAGGTTCAGAATGATTTTTGCGAAATTATTGCATACACAAATTTTCGTTTGTCTTATATGGCAAGATAAGCGTTGCTATTTAAACCAAAATCGCAAGTTCTGCCTATTCGGCACGACAAAACACACACACACACACACACACACACATATATATATATATATATATATATATATATATATATATATATATATATATATATATATATATATATATATATATATATATATATAATTACCACACTGTAGTTCGCTGCATAACGCTTTCATTTAAATATACTACTACTACTACACTAATAATAATAATAAATAAATTAATAATAAAATAATAATGTAATAATAATAATAAACTAAGTGGCCAATAATCCATGAAATGACTTGAAAAAGTGATTTGTATCCGTGACTATGAGGTCGTACAGCTTGTATGGAGAGACCCCATGTCACTGTATATACATCGAGGGGTGTATATCTCTCGGGGTATGAACACTGAACGTTTAATCCATATTTTATTGATTAAAGTATTCTTGAGGTTAGTGTCTGGGTGGACTGGTGCCTTACGGACTCTCGTGTAATCTGAACTATTTATCCTAACAAATTAAACAACTCTTTAAGTACCAGAAAATAGTTCCGTGAGTAGATAAAAAATCTAACCCCTTAAGTATAGAAATTTAACCCCCTTATTCAAAGGAAATCAATCCGTTAAGTATTGAAAATTAACCCTTTAATTTCCCGAACTTTATCCTTTATGTAAAGACAGAATAAGCTCTAGGAACTTGACTCGACTAATCCCAGTGTATAACTCAGGTTATGCATTCAGGTTAAACGCTCAATGTATAACATTACACTGAGTGCATCAACAAACCCTAATGTAACAAACGAGAAAAGGTTTTCGTTTGCGTAAGAGACAAAGTCCGAGTAACCCTGAAATGGGGAATTACAGTTTCATTTGAAAGATGGCATGAATTTCCAGACTGTAGTGTGAACAGCAGCCCATACACAGCAGGCAGTCACTAGGACGCAGCAAAACAGCGTCCTAGTGACGCAGTTCCACCTCACAGTATTGTGCCTCACAGTCCGGTTGACTACACAGGTGCCTATGCCATGGGCCCGATATTTCGGTCCATGATGGGGGAAAAAAACTCCAGAGGATGTCATAAAAAATAAGTCCAGAAGGTGACTAGATACCTTTCCTTGACGCTGGTGAGGGACTCTTGATCTAGGGAATTGGATCTGTGTTCTTGTTCCATGAACTGAGCCTGAATACCTTCCATTCCCCCCCCACATGCGCTGTTTAATCCTACAGGTTTAGAGCTCTCCCATGATTATAATAATTATAATAAAAACTAGAAGATGACAAAATACAAATCTAGAGGATGATTAGATATAAATCTAGGGGATGACAAAACAAAAGACCAGAGGATGACGAAACAGATCTAGAGGATGATTTTATACACTAACAACATCTACCTGAGTGTACTCTAGGTGACAGCTGGTCATACAACACATGGTCCGTGTCCTGCGTGTTGCAGTCATTACCTCCAGACCTTGTCTGTGACTCTAGACCTCCGTGACGCCAAACCTCGTCAGTGACTACAGACCTTGTTCGTGACTCCAGGTATAACAGTCATATACTTACTGTTATTAAGTGATGATAGGGGGGAATTGATAACGAAGCGTTCTGAATCAGAGGAATTGGAGCTGCCCTCTCCCTCTCCGGATCGAACGTGATTACCTCCCCACTCCCAAGGGCTCTATGTAACCTGTTGTGGGTCGCATTCCAGGGGGTGGTATTTAGAGCTGAGGCAACAGCTCTTAGCCTGCAAAACAAAGCCATGTAAAAAAAAAAGGAGGGGTTAGCGCTCCCAGTAGCAGCTTTATCTAAAGTAGCACGCCCTTCAAGGAGAGGCCTCTGAGGTAGATAGCCCCGAGGAATCGGGCTATCTACCTCTTCGGATGAAAACTGATGGCCTGTTTCCCAAGACCTGCACGATTCTTTCAGGTTTAGCGCTTCCCCTTAATACAATAACGATGACAATTACATCAATAACACCAACAATAACGGCAACATCAATAACAAAAATATTACTACTGGGCTGGAACGAAATCCAGGAAAGAAGTGCTCAAAGAGGCGTTTCTGGGAGCACTCCGGAAGACCAGAGCTGCTGGAAGTAATACAAATGGTCTCTGGAAGTAAGATCAAGATTTCTGTAAGTAAGATCAGAGTTGCTGGAAATAAGATCAGAGCTGCTATAAGTAAGACCAAGATCCTAAGATGTAAGACCAAGGTCTCTGGAAGAAAGACTAGAGTTTCTTAAAGTAAGATCAGAGCCTCTGACAGTAAGACCAAAGTCTATGGAAACAAGATCAGGGCCTCTGAAGTTAAGATCAAGGTCTCTGAAGTTAATATCAAGGCCTCTGAAGTTAAGATCAAGACCTCTGAAGTTAATATCAAGGCCTCTGAAGTTAAGATCAAGGCATCTGAAGTTAAGATCAAGGCCTCTGAAGTTAAGATCAAAGCCTCTGAAGTTAAGATTAAGGCCTCTGAAAGTAAGACCAAGGCCTCTCAAAGCAAAATCAGGCTTCTGAAAGTAAGACCAGAGCCTCTGAAAGTAGGAGCGGGCCTCTGAAAGTAAGGCCAGGGTCTCTGCAAGTAAGACCACTACCTCTGCCGAGGTGCCATATGAACCAGACTGTAATGGCTATCTATGTGTTTAGCCTACACTACACAACCTCCACTTCCTCGGATCAGTCCTGACTCCCTTTCATTTCCCAAGCTCTGTATAACCCTCTGAGTTTAGCACTGCCCCAGTTGTGGTGGTACCATCACCCACCGGGGACAGCGGCGGCCATATTGGACTTGGATCACAGCTGATCCATCATGGCTGCCTCAAACAGAGCGTGTACGCTCTCCTCATCTTATTTTGCATTGGTTGATAACGAAGAAAGGGATTGATGGTCGAAATAATCTTTCGAAGTTGTGACATGGCCCCCTACAGCGTAATTGTTGATGGTAAGTGCCGGCACAAGTCTTTGTTATGTAAGAAGAAATTGCGAACTGTTGTGGATTTCAGGTTGGCTGTGGTCAGTTACCTATTCAAGGCGGTGCGTTGATGCCGGTGAAGATTTCTTGATCCTAGGAATTGGATCAGACCTCCCCTTCCTTAGATCAGACCTGACTGTCTCCCATTCTCCCAGGGGTTTTATGAACTTTACGGGTTTCGCGCTCACCTAATGAGCGTGTAGCAATGATAATGTAGAGAGGCAGCTGCTGTGTTTAGGTGTGCACCCTCTCACCGGTGCCTTGATGCCATTGAGAGGCTCTTGATCCAATGAACTGGACAGCATGCCCTTTCTTGGATCGAACCTGAAGGGCCCCCCAGGCGCTATGACCCCTTACGGGTTTAGTACTTCACGTGATTAAAATGAGAATGTGTAGTTATAGGTTAGGTAAGGTTTGTCAGGAGACAGAACAAAGTGTTTTCTGACGCAGGTGTTAGCCATATGATGACCCGCAGCTGGAGCTTTTGGTCATCTGTCCGAGGCCTTCCGCTGGCTTACCGGTCCACCCCTTTAAAAATTATGGTTATGATTATATTTTTTGTGTGTAGGTGTATAGCCTTCCCACAAGCAGGTGCTGAGATGCTTCGTAGTAAATTAGGCTATGCCATTAGTAAAAATATTCTCAATGTAATAAGTAAAATAACTGGCTGTTATGTATGATGTTCTCTCTTAATAGTGACCAACATCGTTATTAAACAAGACTGTCAGATGAACAAGGAGGCTTTAGGAAAGGTATGGGTGTGTAGACCAAGTGTTTACAGTGACACATAAGGGTAAAGAAGTTTTTGTGGCATTTATGGATGGATTGGGGGCATGGCAGGTTTGTCAGTATATTATTATTATTATTATAATCAAATATAAGTTTGTCAGTATAGCAACTATAACTACTAAGGGTTTAGCGGTCCCCATCAATATAATAATGTAATAATTAGGTTTCCCCCAAACAGGGGAAACCTATAGTGGTTGGCGGATTATTTTTTTTTCCTCCTGTGAGGTTTTCGTTTAGGTTCATGATGTAGTAACAAGTTATTGTTATATTTTGTTAGTAATAGGCATATTTATATTTTATTAATATTGTGTTCCTAATTCTTTAATAATAACGATAATTACATTTTATATCAACATATATTCATAATATTTTGATTTAAAATCATATACTATACGGTAGTTACTCCCAGAGCTTGTTAACTAGAGTGGAGCAAGTAGCTTTCAGCGAAATGGGGCCAGGAGCTGTGAATCGACCCCTGCAACCACAAATAGGTGAATAAACATACACACACGTCATATATACGGGCTAGAGGGCGCGCAGATCATAATGGCCGGCAGCTGATTGGTGACGCTTCTGAGTGTGTGAGGCTGATGATCAGCTTCCTGCACGCTGTTGTTGCTGCTACTCCGCCTGGGGCACAAACTGATAGTGAGCCTGGGAGTGGGGTGCCTTACAGTGCAAACTGCGAGACGTAGGACTAGCTTTGGAATAGGAAATGGTAGTGGTAGGAGTCTTTGCAATGGGTAATGGTTGGGTCCTGGTCCTTTACTGGTAGTTAATGGGGGGAGGGCCGTGGAAGGCTTTAGAATGGGCAGTGAGGATTTTGGAAGGCTTTGGATTGGGTACTGGAGGGGTGGGGCAAGACTTTAAGTGTTGAAGCCGGTAGGCATTGGTGATGGTGAGATATATTTATACGTTGTGTGTGTGGGTGGATTTTAAAGAGTGCATTTGAAGGGGAGCATCGCCCCACGGCCTGGTCTCAGACCAGACCTAGTTGATGGCCTAGTCAGTCAGGCTGTTGGTGCTTTCAGCACGCAGTCCAACGTAGGCACCACTGCCCGGCTAATTAAGAACTACCTGAAGGAGCTTGTCTTCAAGCACCCTCTTGAAGACACTCATGGCTCTTTTGGTAATTTACTTTATATCAAGGGCCACTTGCTTTTATCTTTGTGTGTGCGTGCGTGTGTAATAGATGAGGTGTGGTTTGTGATGTTGGATGTGGTGTGTGTGATGATGGGTGTGGCGTGTAATGGATGTGGTGTGATGGGTTTAGTGTGTAATGATGAGCGTCGTACGTTATGATAAATGTGGCGTGTGTAATGATGGGTATGGTTTGTGTAACGACGGGTGTGGTGAATGTGGTGATGGGCGTGGTGTGTGTGAACGTGACCAGGAAGAACTCCGCCACATGCTGTACGCGACACTACTCACGTCTCTGGCACTTGACGTCAACATTATTACTGATGTCACCCCCGCACTTTTGACGTCACCAAAGCTGTGATGTCATGGAACTGCGTAGTGTGGCTGTGAACCCTCTTGCCTTGTTGGTCAGACTGGCGGATGCCTTTAGCATAGGCGAGTTCACCTCCGAGGCACTATATATATTGAGGAAAATGTATCTACTGATGTGTATGCATTGATAGCAGAGGAGTATATTCACCTGTAGGGGTATACATCCAAATATTGGTTATTAAAATATCCTTAACTGGTAGTATACAGGTGGCGTGCAACTTCAATGGTCATCATATAATTGATAGATTTTCATTATCAACGACATCTTTGATTTATTAATAAAATATGTGATAATATTTTTTTATTTACTACTAAAATATTTAGATTTATCAATAAAATATTTTAGTTTACTAATAAATATTTTAATTTATAAATAAAATTTTGATTAATCAATAAAATCTTGATTTATCACTGAAATCTGTGATTTATTGGTAAAATCTTTCGATTTTTAATATTTTTTTATTCACCAATAAAATCTTTATTATTTTTTATTATTTACCAATAAAATCTTTTAATTTATAAATACAAGTTTTAGCTATGTTTCAAAAGATTCGTTAAACATGACGTTACCATGTTTGACTGTCTTAGCAATAGAGGAATACTGTCTGTTATTAAGAAGATAGGCTGGTGAGCATGCAGAAATCTCAAGAATATAAGAAGCTAGGCTCTCAAGGTGTAACTGGCGGACGACAGAGCACACAGGAGCGAACGTTGGCTGCCGTTCTGCTGATCTGGAATTTGAATTTCTTTCAAAAAGATTTGAAGAATAGAAGCAGTTTGCAGAATAAGCTGTAACTGGGACAGCTTTTCGCTCTACACTGTGTAGAGTTTTATCAAATCTTACTAGGTTCTATGCAGAGTTTTATCAAATCTTACTAGGTTCTATGCAGAGTTTTATCAAATCTTACTAGGCTCTGCAGTTTTATCGTCTTACTTGGTTCTGTGTACTATAGTTTTATCAAGTTATACTAGGCTGTGTAGAGCTTCATCGAGCCACGATTTATAAAGGGCCTATAATGCGAAAAGTTGTTCCAGTAAAAGCTTATTCTACATTGTGTCTCTTTCCTATTGTTGGCAGTACGTTTGTATCCATCTGCTTGAGCCAATAGGCCTACTGCAATGTTCTTTTATTATTGTGTTCTCTGCGAAATCGAGTTACATTAATCGTCTCTTGTATTTTTTTCTATACAGTATTACAATTCGTTTTGCCGGCAGTGTTATCGGAGGGAATTTAGGAGAGGGAGAGAGAGCCTTCAGTTATTTTATAACCTTTCCTGCTCAGAAAAGATTTGAGATTCATCAATAATGTTTTTCTTCTGTTAATGTTATCTTTTTTTTCCCTTCACGTCTACATCTCATATCTCATTCAATCCTTTATCCTTGTAGTGTTGTGTACTCCCTCAACTCTAACCTCACACATCTGCTCTCTCACTCAACCCTCTACCTACCCTTGCTAAAAACCTAGCCATCATTACGTCCACTTCTCTCAATTGCTTCATCCTTCCTCTATCTGTCAATTGTTATGGTGGTGGTAATGGTCATGGTGGTAGTTGTTGGAGGTGGCTTAGGTGTTTGGTGATTGTTGTGGTGGTTGGTGCCATTTGTGGTGGTGGGTGTGGTTCTGGTAGTAGTGGTATATATTGTTAGGGGTATTGGTGGTGGCTGTGATGCTGGTGGTCATGGAGCTGGTGATGGTGGTTGTTAGTGCCCTTTTGTTACAGCTTGTTTTTTATATTAGTTTTTTTTTAGCACCTTTCCAGTTTATTTCCAATTTAGTTCGAATGGTTTTTATTTTTGTGCTATTGGGTTGGCTTGCGAGTGTTAATGTACTTGGCTGTGTTTAGCTTTTTCTTGGCAAAAGCGATGAACGAGACTCACTATTGTGACATGCTTTTGGTATACATAAAATCTAATTCGTGTTTAATAAATTCTGTTGTTATTAACGTACTTATTATTATAATCAAGGGGGAAGCGTTAAACCCATAGGATTATACAGCGCCTGTGGGGGGGGGGATGGAAGGTAATCAGGCTTAATCAGGGAACTGGAGCACAGATCCAATTTCCTAGATCAAGAACCCCTCACCAGCGTCAAGGAACCTTAATATTTCTCCTTATTCTACGTTTTTTCTAAAGAATTGAAGTCCAGTACTCTTGATCTGTGTTCATAGGAAAGATTCCTGATATTGAGTATTAACCTTGCCATCGATCTATGTATGTTCTCAATCTCATGTATTCCATCCTGTAATGTGTTGGCTAGAGCTGAGTCACATACTCCGAGTCACACAATGTAAATGTGGTCATTCCAGCGATACATAGAATATATTGATGGGGCTTGGAGGTACAGGCATAATGCTGTCAGGTACGGGATGAAGATTCATTATGTAGAGCTTTTTTAGTGGGCCATTTCGCTCAGAGTAAATACTTAAACATTATTGCAAAGATTCATGCACCTAACCACAGTAACAGCCTGGTTGATCAGACCCTGATCCACCACGAGGCCTGGTCTCAGACCGGGCCACGGGGGCGTTGACCCCCGAAACCCTTTCCAGGTAAACCGTTGCCCTAGTTCCAGATGTCAGCCAGTCAGAGCTTCTGTTTTGACTCCATTTTAAGTTATATATTTTATAAGTGATAGATTTAATAGTTTTATTTTTTAGGATTACTGTCTTACATTTTCCCACATTACACTGCATCTGCCACTTTTCCCCCCAATACATTAATCAAATAATCTTGAGGTTCTTTGGTATGCAAGAGTTTGTCAACTTAATTTTGTGTCGTGAGCGAGTACTTATGTTAATGTTTATTACCTCATCCAGGTCATATGTGTAAACAAGAAGGGTGTCAACATTAACCCAGGTGGAACGCCACTTGTGACTTAGCTCTCGTTCTGATTTTTCTCGATTTATGCAAATTTTATTTTTTCTCTATTTGATAGTTGTCTTGATGCCAGTCTCTTGTTTTGTTCAAGTCCAGATAAACAACGTATTACTCTTCATCATGGTTTGCATTTTCATCTTGGTGAAAATGTTAATAAATTTGTTAGGCAAGAACGACACCTAGTGAAACAGTGTTGAGACTGGTGAAATAATGTTCATGGTGAGTTCAAGTAAAACGATTGAAATCATCAGTGATTTCAGTCGTTTCAGCACTGTCAAAGTCTCTGATTTAGCGACGGTTATAAATGAGTAACCACCTATTTTGTGAACACTCACACTAGTCACCGCACATTACCGGTCAGTAATGATTTACTAGGTTTTTCTTAACATTCTTCGAGAACTCACTGAAAGGACGGGATTCGAGCCTATGGCAAGCTAGTCCTAAAGCTAGCTGGCCATTGTTATAACCACTGCACCATGCTGTACTACTGGCCTGCTAGTTTTATCACTGGCTTGCCATTTGTTTACAGTAGTGTTATTGCGATTTTTCGAGAGGTTGTCGGGACCCGGGGACTTATTGGGTTTCAATCATGTTTTTTAAGACCCATGTCATCAGTGACGCTGATACTGTGTAATTTTATTTTTAAACTCAGTTAACCAGTCCTTAATAATGGTGAGGGGCTCATAGTCTAAGGAATTGGCTTTGTCCTCCCCTCCCTTGGATCAAATGTGATGGCTTCCCATTCTCCAGGTGTTGTAAAAGTGATGGGGAAACCGACAACAAAATCTTGTCTTCAAGAACACCTCATATTTACTTTAGGAAAATAAATTTATGTTAATAGCATAGTTTTATTTATTATATAATATAGAAAAATAAAGTTCTTGGTGCAGTTAGTGTACCCAATATGGGTGAGGAAGGTAGTGGAGGTAGAGGCGGTGACGTCAGCCAGAAGTGGAGACTCAGAAAGTTCCTCTAGACACCTAGCAGCATTCACAATAGAATCCAGCACAGGTAAGCCAGAGGACGCTGCTGCCATGGTTCACCGTAGGGTAATCTGCTACCCCACCTTCACGTGTCTCGAGACGCATGCCGCGCCTCCGCCATACCACCGGCACCACTGAACAAGTCATCTTATGAAAAATACTAGTGTCAGTTTTTTTCTCTGGCGATAAAATTAACAATATGGACGCACACTGAAACAAGGTCACCTAGATGCCTCTAGTTAATCTGAGCCTAGAAGAGGCTCTTAGAGGTCACTCGGAGGCCTATTCAGAGGTCAGTCAAGGTCAAGAGAGAAAAATACGGAGACTTTCCTGGTGGTGCCGATATTCTTGATTCAAAAGGAAGATACTTTCATGCTGGCTAACAAGAGACGTATCCACTATGTAAGGTACGCTAGGCAGTAAGTTCGCAAAGCCTACATGCAAACACATTAGCCAGAATTATTCACGTTTGACCGAGTCTTCTTCTCCTCCTCCTTTTTCTTTTCCGTCTTTCTTGGTACCGCTGTACAAACTTATTGACCACTCTGTCTCTGAGTCTCCTGCCGATGGTTTTCTCGTAATGCAAAGCGGCGTTTTGCGGGCCGTACACCATGGCGTACTGGGCGATCTCCCTCTTGAAGGACTTGCTAAGCTTCTTCCTGGGTGCCCGTCGGCCTCTTCTAGGCTCCGGCTGGGGCGGGAAGGTCTTCCTGGAGCCGCCGTCGCCGATCTTACCTCGATGATTCCAACCGTATTCCCGCTGGTGGTTGATTTTGTAGTCGCCGACGCTTTCGTAGCCGGCGGAGCTCCATGGCGAGGTGCCGGACCTGCTCCAGACGATGTAGTGGCCGCCGCTGGAGACCACCTTCCTCTTGGTGCGTCCGAGACTCGCCAGGTCATTCGTACTCACTAGATCCCCGGGAATCACCAGGTCACCAGAGTCCACCAAGTCTTCGCCACTCGCCAGATCACCGGGAATAGCCAAGCCGTTTGAGCGAAAGAGTTCTTCAGTGCTCAATAGATTTCCAGTGTTCACTATATCCCCTGAGCTGAACAGGTCCCCGGGGATGACTAGATCCCCGGTGCTCATTGGATCCAAAGAGCTCTGAGAGTCCCCGGTGCTCATAAAGTTATGAAGGTTCCTGTCAGTCATCAAGTCATCAAGGTCCTCATCACTTACTGGGTCATCAAGTCTCCTGTAATTCACCAGGTCATCAAGTTCCTCGTCACTCTCTAGGTCATCAAGTCTCCTGTCATTCACCAGGTCATCCAGTTCTTCGGCGCTTACCAAGTCATCAAGGTTTCCATCACTCACCAGGTCCCCAGAACTTATCAGATCACCGTAGTTGGCCAAGTCAGCGGCAGAGCCCCACCCGTGGTAGTGGTTAGCAAGTGTAGAGTGGGAGTTGAGGTGATGCAGGGAAGGCACAGTGCGAGGCCACACTGGGTGAACAACCACGCTCTCTGCTGGAGACGACGGCCACCACCACCCACCTGAAGAAGAGAGTTCCTCTTTAATACTGGTAACAGAAGCACCGAGCTACAAAAATCAAGTTTCAAGATGGTTGCCTTGATGCTGCTAAAGGGTTTCCTTATTTATTATGATTAAATAATAATAATGCTACTAATAATAATCAATAAATAATAATTATAATAAATATTTAATACAATAAAAATAGTTGGTCCAAAGAATCCCTTCTTCGGATCAAACCAAATTACCTTCCATTCCCCAAGGCACAGTATAAACCTGTATGTTTACCACCTCCCCGTGAGTAATAATGGTTACAGAAAAAAGTTCAGATATGCCACAAAATGGCTGCCAGTGCTGAAAAATATGACTACGAGGGAAGTCAGACAATGTTAAACATGTCCTGATTGGTTGATAGTGGAAGAGAGGAGACAACAACAACGTACATGATGATAAAAGGATTCCAGAAAATAAATTAGAAAAGCTTCATTCGCAACAACAAATAGGGCCTCAACTCTTCCTGGTCCTCCTGGGGGGGTTTTTGGCTATTCGAATTTGGTCTGGGGGGTCCTATGGGGGCCTCAACTCTTCCTGGTCCTCCTGGGGGTTTTGGCCACTCGAATTTGGTCTGGGGGTCCTATGGGGCCTCAACTCTTCCTGGTCCTCCTAGGATTTTTCTTCAGTGGTGGAACACTGGAATGGTATACTAGATGTAACAAGTACTGCAGCCACTGCTGCGTGTAAAACGTTAGCTGGGACAATGATCACTAACAAAAACAAGACGCCACGAGTAACTCTGCTTCTGTAACTAAGGATAGGTAAGTCTCTCTCTCACACAAACATACATTAAAGACTAAGGAAAATCAGCCTGATGTCACTGGAGTACAGAACAACTAGGGGTGATATGATAACAACGTTCAAAATACTGAGAGGAATTGATAAGAGTTAATGGACAAATTCTTTAAAAAATGGTAAACAGAAATACGAGGGCACAACTGAAAGTTAAAAACTCAGATGAGTCACAAAGACGTTAGGAAGCATTTCTTCAGCCTTAGAGTAGTCAGGAAGTGGAAGGACCTGGAGAATGAAGTAGAGGCAAGATTTTTCCACAGTTCTTTGAAGAGATCAAATAAAGATCTCGAATCCAAGAAGTGAACCTAGTAGCGATCAGCTTAGAGGCAGGGCCAGGAACTGAGACTCTACCCATGCAACTACATGTAGGTGAGTACACGTACACGCACGCACTCACACGCGCGCGCACACACGCACCTGTTTATACACCCAGATTTTCTCCTGGTAAATATTCAAGGGAAATCAAATTTAGCAGCTGTTCTTCAAACCATTAATAAAACCTCTACGACACTCATTAGTTGGGTGGAAACGTCAATATTAGTTGAGTACTTGAGATCCACGCGCTAAATAATATACCCAAGGGAAGGGGTAAGTGGAAAAGACAGGAAGAAGAGTACACTAAGGGACTGATTGCCTCATCTACAATTTCAAAGAAATGCACCGCATGCTTGTGGCTTTCTTTTGTTCCTAACAATATTTTATTACATGTGAACTATGTTACCTGTATATTGCAGAAACGAAACAAATTATTTGTATTTGTACCTTCAAGACTGCCTCCACTTAATAACCTCTGTATTGAACTGATAAAGCCACTAGTTGGTGGAACAAGTTCAGAATAAAGATACCCAGGTGTTGCACATTGTGTCTAATTTATCAACTGGTTGGTATGTTGTGACAGCAGGAAGAGTTGCGCGAGAGGAAAAGCTAACACATGATCAATATTTCTTGGTGGTGAGCAACGTCTTTGAGGCTTGGAGAAGAGAAGAAAAAAAAAGAGTAGAAGAAAGAACTGCTGGAGAGGAGACGAACATGATGAGTGTTACCTGATGGTGAGGGGCGTCCTTGAACCGTGGAGAAAAATGCCACGAGGAGAAGGAGGAGGAAGAGGAAGAGGAGCAGGAGAAGGCGTGGAGAAGCAGACGTCCACATGACCACCTCTGCTGTCACCACTCAACTGAACTTCCTCCATCATAACCCTCCTTATATACCCACCCTGCCATCACCACCTCGTGTAAGGAGCACAACAAACTTGTGCTTGAAGGGGAAGCAGAGAGGAACGTAGAGAAGAGAAGAGAAGGAGGAGGAGGATACTGGTGGGTGGTGTGTGGGAGATGTAAGTGCTACACTCAATCTACTTACAGTTAATCATGCTTCTTGTTCGTTTAGCAGTAGCAACTCTTTGTATACTGGTCGAGGTTGTTTTGTGTATCTGCTGAGCTATTTTGTGGACCAGTCCTCGGTGAAGGAGGGTTATCGAGGCCACGCTCTGTGGCGCTACGTGTATTTTCTATTTTAATCAGGGGAAAACCCTAAACCCACAGGGGTTATATAGCTTCTGGGGAATGGGAGGCATTCTAGTTCGATCCAAGGAAATGGAGGATAAGTCCAATTCCTTGGATCAAAAGGCCCTCACTGGTTTTCAGGGACGTCCCCTGAGAGGAAATTCTGATATTATATACCTAAAAAACTGGTGCTATTTGTTGTATTGCGCTGCTAAGGTTGCAGTTCGTCGAAGTCTTTATCAGTAAACACTCCTTAATGTTTTTCTTGCACCTAAACTGACACAACAACTACAGTTAGCTTGTCTGCTTTGTGCTTAGCTGGTGGAGGAGCCTCACTCCAACTACTACTTGCGCTAAAGAGCGTCTGGAAAATATCTAATCAACACAGGACTCACAGTAATGGATTAATGTTGGAGAAAATTAGATTTATAGATAGAATGTGGGGAAGTACTGTATAACCTTACACCATCATCATCATTATCATCATCATCATCATCATCATCATCATCATCATCATATAATAATAATAATAATAATAATAATAATAATAATAATAATAATAATGAATTCAGCTTACACAAAAGACTTTATTATTATAGTTGACATTATTCATGATTATTTTTAATACTGGTTTTAATATTGTTGTTTCATGTTTATTTAAACATTTGACCATCTGAATAGTCATTCATCAATCATAAAAGTAGTTCAAGGTAATCAAGACCTATTATTATTATTATTATTATTATTATTACTATTATTTTTAACATGAGTAAACACCCGTTAGTCACACAGCACCTGAGGAATGGGAGGCAATAAGGTTTGATCCGAGGAGGAGGAAGGCAGTTCAAATTATTTGGATCAAGAGCTCTTGGCCGGTATCAAAGCATCAACGGTACCCATTTTCACTGAACATCAAGGGATGTTACTAGCTTTTACTTCCTTTGATCAATACTGGTTGCCCTACCCCCATTTTCCTGGCGTTGAATGACCCCTACGGGTTCAGCGCATCCTTTGATTGTAATATACTACTACTACTATACTACCACAAATATTACTACTGATAATAATATTAATAATAATAATTAGCAAGCGAGGGGCTTGAACATTCAATAGGCGTGTGTGAGCGCGTTAAATATAAGTGGAAGTGGTTTTTATGGTTTGATGTGCTGTTGGAGTGTTAGCAAGATAATATTTATGAAGGGATTCAGAAAAACCGGCTGGCCGGACTTGAGTCCTGGAGGTGGAAAGCACAGTGCCTGCTCTCTTAAGGAGGGATGGGGATATTTGCAGTTTAGAGGGGCATCTGAGGTGTAGTATCAGCGCGCCTCTGGCAAGACAGTGGAGTGAGTGATGGTGAAAGTGTTTCTTCTTTTCTTCGGGTCACTCGACCTCGGTGGGAGATGGCCGGTGTGTTAAAAAGATAATTAACAAGTAATGCTGTGTATAAAGGACAGGAAGACCCGTGTATTATTTATAATAATTTTATTGTCTGACCTAGAATTTACAAAGCAATATATTTTTCCCTATATATATATATATATATATATATATATATATATATATATATATATATATATATATATATATATATATATATATATAATAAATAATGGCAAACGTATTAATAAAATAATTGGAAAAAGGAGTAGAAAAGTTTATTATATATATATATATATATATATATATATATATATATATATATATATATATATATATATTTAATCAGTAGTGTTAAATTTACTATGCATTCAGTATTGTATGTTTATACATCACAAATACGGTCATGATATTTAACACTATACTAATACACCACCATACATTCAACATATCTAATTCTGTAGCAACACCATTGTACACTTATGATATTCAACTGTTAATATATTGCTAATTTGAAGAATAAAAGTCACAATACCGTGACTGGAACATTTCACAAATAACTTACACTCTCCTGAGGAAACTTTAGACAACGTTTCGGTCCGTCCTGGACTATTATCAAGTCAAAAGGGATCGAAACGTCGTCTGAAGTTTCCTTTCCAAAAATTGAGTAATTTGTAAATATTATTAAGTTTGATATATAATGTATACAGTATATTACGTATTTCCAGTATTTAACATATGCTAGATATATCCAGTAGTTAATTGACTCGAATGTCTTATAACGTTTGTATATTCAATAATGTATGCTAAATACATACACTAATACATATTAAACATATATGTATTCAACATTTTATGTCAAACATTATGTTTAAAGTCGTCAGTTCTCTATGTCAAACATTAATCACTTTGGTAGATACGTATATCCATTGTAAATTTAAAATTTATAAAATATTGTATGCTAAATATATACAATATTGTATATTAAATATGTGCAATATTGTATGTTACATGTATCTACCACACGGATATGACTAATTTTATTTATAATAATAATAATAATAATTTTAATAATAATAATAATTTTAATAATTATAATAATTAATATTCTATTTTCATGTTATCAACAAATACAATGAATATATGAAATAGACAAAAATAGATCATCTGCTGTACATATCACATTCTGGTGAATTCAGATTCCTTCCTTCTGTTTGTGACACACAAGAACAAAAACAGTGAAGACCTTCCTGATCTCGCTCGCCTCAAGGAAGTTTCCTTGATGCTGCTGAGGAGGCTCTTGTTCTAAGGAATTGGACCAGTGCTCTCATTCCTTGAATCGAATCTTACTACCTTTCATTTCCCCAGGCGTTTTATAACCCTCTACGGGTTTAGCGCTTAAATTTATAATAATAATAATAATAATAGTTTTCTGAGTTCTGCGCTTTGTGTATTGGATTTAAGTGAGAAACTTGTCTACTCCTTTTTCCAATTATTTTATTAATACGTTGCCATGTTTTGCTCCGGGAATTGTGTTGGCTGAGTCCGCTAACAGATTTTTTCAAAGTTATTTTGTCTAAGCTCAGTTATTCTTTCCCTTAACCTTTCAGAGCCACCTCCATGCAAATCTTATAGGTTAAGTAAAAGGACACAAATGCAACTAATGTGACATTTTATTGTGGCAACGTTTCGCTCTCCAGGAGCTTTTTCAAGGTAACGGCTTGAAAAAGCTCCTGGAGAGCGAAACGTTGCCACAATAAAATGTCACATTAGTTGCATTTGTGTCCTTTTACTTAACATATTGTCGGTAATTCTACCAATATTAATACAAATCTTATAGGATATGACAGAACATCCAATTGTTAATGATGAAATGTCTGAAATCTTGAGGTTGTATCCACATTTTGCATTGACTGGATAAATTAATTGCTTTTACAGAGGACATTGCAACCCAGTTATGACCAATATTTTTTTTTAGTGGTAATATTTTTTTATTTGAGAATGTATTGCATACTGTATTATGTACATTAATTATATGAAGTAATTGTAAAATATGGAATGACTAATGCATATATCTTTCTAGTGCACTGTGGCCTCTGTAATCCTAATTTTTCCGCTGCCGCTCACAGGATGAGGTGCGGGTGTACAATAAACTATCTTAACAAATATACCTCATTCTTCCTGGGACGCCTGTCCAAAATTGTATAAATTTAGATTTAAAAAAGATGTAGGAAAGAACTGGTTAGGAAGGAGAGTCATCAATGAATGTCGCTCCGTCTAGCTTTTATTTTTTCTACTTAAGATATTCTCCTGCTTTGGAGGAAAGTCATTTACCACTCAGATGTGAGGGCATGAGTGTCCCGCTCTGCTCGAGTTTACATAAAGTGGGGAGGGGGCCCACCTGACGTAATTGAGAATCTCATTTTCATGTTCCTATTCTCGAAAGGAAATCCTGTTCCCTTTCCTTTCGTCGCCCAGTTTTGGGCGACGATGTGGGGTAAACTGTTAGTGGCCCTTTAAACACCCAACAAGAAGTTTGCTGAGGACGTGAAGTTTTTATTCACATTTCATACCGTGGTCTTGTGGGGTACATATATATTCATATTTAACCAAGGATAACCCAGTGAGTCAAATAATATGCCATATTTGCGTTCACAGGTCAGTAAATACTGAAATCTTCACTTAAATTTAATTCGAAATAATTTCAAAAACTAAAATTATGAATTTGTAAAAAGATGAGTATCTAAGATTTGTGAGAAGTGGGTTACAGGCAACAGGTGTACACGGTAAATCTGTGACCTAATTTCACAGATGACGGCTGGTCAACCAGATTCTTGATGCCGGCCGGCAGGCCTACATTACATGCTGAGGCCGACTCTAAGGGTAAGATGTATAGTGGTCTTGTGTGTTGTTGACAGTGTTGAGCTATTGTGTGATGTTATCAGTGTTGTAATGTGTGTGATGTTAACAGTGTTGTGAGAGTGATGTGTGTGATGTTAGCAGTGTTGTGAGAGTGATGTGTGTTGTCAGTATTGTGTGTTGTCAGTGTTGCAAGTGTTTTGTAGGTGTTATTATCAGTGTTGTAGTTTTGTGTGTGCCTGTCAGCATTGTGATGACGTTGTATGTGCCTTTATCAATTTTATGATAGAGAACGTCTGGTACAGCTCCTGGGAGAGCTCAACAGGTGGGGAAGTCAGGTGGAGGAGATTTGGGTACATCAGCGGCGGTACCCACTTGCAGTACCAGGGACATCCCTGCCTGGGCGTCCATTAACACCTGACTATCCAGCATCCACACACCTGAGGAAAACATTTAACGTAAGCCATCTTTGTAAGGTTAATCTGGTTCACTCTACACTTAAAATATATCTTTTCCCCCTCACACATAGTCAAGCAAACATACATAATGAGATAAAACACACACACACACACACAGTTCAAATAGTTTGGTTATGAGAATATATCGTCTAGAAAGGACCAAAGGGTTTGACGTGCAATATTTAGGTTTTGTAATTATTGCTTAAAGTCAAAAAAATATTGTTGTAAGACGGTATTTTATGCATTTATCGATGAGCATAACGGTTGAGCCATAAACATGACGTAATATTAACAGTGACTCAGTATATAACGTTGGTTTTAAGACCATTGTTCTCTAAAGTTTCAGACATCATGCTTGCGGATGAAATGATAGCTATGTGGTGTATACAGAGCCAAAGGCGTACTAACCTGGGTTCTCCGCGGCGATCCTGACGACTGTGTATCCTCCGGGAGGTATGGATACGGAGTCCTTCATGACAGGGTTCTCAAAATTCCTCAGCAACTTGCCTTCCTGGTCCAGCTGCATCACTGTCTCCCTTGTGAGGAATTCACTCTTCGTGGCTAAGAGGTCAAGTTGAAGGTCGACTTCACTGAGGGTAGCATTGCTGGGGGTGGGTGGGGGTGTACTGGGTGTGGGTACCTGCGAGGCCTCCACCTGGCTCAGTACCCAGGACTTGTAGCCGTGCAAGTGTACCGGATAGGAGGTGCCGTTGGCTGGGCCTGTAGTGAGGATCGTTATTATAGTTAAGCTAAAATTACGTTGAGGTAATTTGGGCATTTATTAAGGATGAAGCAAAATATGATAACTAGGAGTGGAGGGAATGAGGGGGTAGGGGTCGTCCAAAGAAGGGAAGAGGTAAAGGAGGTTTTGACTGCTAGGGGCTTCAACATAGTTTAATAGGCTTGTGTGAGAGCGTTTGATCGGAGTGGAGGCAAATGGCTTTTATGGCCTGACGTGCTTTTGGAGTGTAAGGTAACATTTACGAAGGATTTCAGAGAAATCCAGACTTGAATCCTGGAGGTGAAAAGTACAGTGCCTACCCTCTGAAGGAGGGGTGGGGATGACTAAAAATTGGGTTCCTCTTTTTGAAGGTCACCCTGTTTTAGTGGAGGACGACCGGTATATTATAAAATATATAATGTGGAGTGAAGGGTTCTGTATAGAAAGAGGCTATGATGTATATTGGTGAAGAGCCAACCTAACTCTCCGCAAGAGGTAAATAACTTGCGTCCGGTGGCTGCTATCAATCCCACACCTTCACCCACCCAGGGTATATACACCGAAAGGTGTATATATACATATATATACACCGAAAGGTGTATATCGCTCAGTGTATAGTACACACAAAGACAGTTTACTGTAATCACTCTCGTACGGCTTAAATTATCCTTGACTGGTGGTGTACAGGTGACATGCAGCCTTCATGAACGTTTTGTGTAGCTCACGGACTTTGAGCCCATTAAACCACACCACCTACCATGAAGGAAATCACTATCTTTCACCTACCATGAAGGAGGTCACTATCCTTCACCTACCATGATCACTATCCTTCACCTACCATGATCACTATCCTTCACCTACCATGATCACTATCTTTCACCTACCATGATCACTATCCTTCACCTACCATGATCACTATCTTTCACCTACCATGATCATCACTATCCTTCACCTACCATGGTCATCACTATCCTTCACCTACCATGGTCATCACTATCCTTCATCTACCATGATCACTATTCTTCATCTACTATGAAGATCACTCTATGACTCGCCTTCATATGCACTGAAATTCTGGATAAACAAAGCAATGCTTTATTCTGTAATTTAGTTGTATATATTTATTAATGTTAAAACTAGCAACATTATTAATGTTAAACAAACATTATTTATATTAAACTAACATTATTAATGTTAGAACCGACATTATTACTGTAAGTACTAAATTAATAATATGAGGTCTACGATATTTGTTAATATTAACTTTAATAATGTTAGAATTAAAAGTAATGTTAAAACTAACATTAACGTTAGAGCGAATATCATTAATGTTAGAACTAACAAAACTATTAATGTCAAACAACATTATTAATGTCACAACCGGCCACATTATTAGTATTAAAACTAGCAATATTATTAGTGTCAAAACTAGCAACATTACTAGTGTCAAAACTAGCAACATTATGAGTGTCAAAACTAACATTATTAGTGTCAAAACTAGCAACATTATTAGTGTCAAAACTAGCAACATTATTAGTGTCAAAACTAGCAACATTATGAGTGTCAAAACTAACATTATTAGCGTCAAAACTAGCAACATTGAGTGTCAAACCCAGTAACATTATTAATGTCAAAAGTAACCTTTAATTTAATAACAAGCAAAAGTGATAACTTTTATATTAAAAAAAGAACTAAAATCAGAAAATTTGCATTAATAGTTTGCACTTCATACACAAACATAATGATTATTTTCATGATGTGATCATTTTGAGATGTAGATTTTTTATTTAAACTTTATATATAAAATAGGTAGTGCATATTCACCTATTCTAAAAAATATAATTGATAATACAGAATCAAAGGTAAACTATTATGCGTCTGTAAGCGATTCAAATATATACAGAAACTTCATTACGTTAATGTGATGCAAGGTGTGATGGTATGGAGGGGGGGTTACCTGGATGCTGGTAAAGGGAATTGTAACTGTCCTTCCCAGCCTTGGATCAAACCTTATTACCTCCCATTCTCCAAGCTTTGTATAACCCCCTGTGGGTTTAGCGCTTTCCATGAATAATGTGATTCGGGAAGTAAATTTTGTTAGGCTTGGAGCCTGCCGGCTGCGCATGGTTCGTATCGGCTGTATATAAACTGTACTCTTAACAATCAAGAGCACTTTACTTCCTAAAGTAACGAATAAAACAAATTCAGTATGTATACACTTCTGAATGTATATACCATATTACGTCTGTAGTATATACCGCATTAAGTGCATAGCGCATCTGAATTTAGTGTCCGCGTTTTGGTGTGGGATTCGTCGTTAGTTAATGAGATTTAGCTTAAGTACTACTCGAGGGTCAAGGCTACATAGACACTGTTCACCACCAGACAAGACTATTTTAATTCTAAGACAGAGATTAAATTAAACTATGTGTAAATGCAGTGATAGACATACACTGGGTGTATATAGCCTATGGTGTGTTGAGTATCTCGAGCACTGAGTCAGGTTGGGTGGTGCTTCAGTGAGCAGCAATTAAACATTTGTGTGCAGAGAGGTCCAACCAGCTTGGCAGCAAGTGTATGCTCTCAGTTTTTGTGTTTTTATTAAGTTCCGTGAGATGTTTCCCAGGTTACGGACACTACAGCTTCAGCATGTGTGAGCGAACATCAGCCTCACCGGGAGATCATATCATTAGTAGTTAAAATTGGTTAATAAACGTACCATTGGTGAGTGTACTAACATTAATTTTATTTGTATCTTTAGTCTCGACTAGCTTCTCCCAATTATGGCTTAATTAACATAACATTTATTTAATGACTGGGTAATGCTTGGACATGGACATAACTTTTGCAAATTCTTGTTTTTAAAGAAGTAGCCTATCGAATTCTCTATCAATCACAGCCTAATTATTGATATGTAAATTAAGTGGTTTCTTCATAAAAATTACCAAATTATGTGTATTCGTGATGTTTAAGCTATGAAATTTTGCGGTATACCCCAAGATCTCTTGATAACAATAAGCAACTTTATACTGAGAGCTAAATAGGTGGTTACCAACGAGGTGAGGGCTGGGAAGAGTAGCGTTGGTTGATTTGGGGATAATGTGGTGGAGTGCAGTGTGGGGTTTGAGGTGAAAGTTAGGTTAGGCAAGGTCTTAGTCATATGATGACCCTCAGTTGGACATCTGACCGAGGCCTTCCGCTGGCTTACCTGTCCACCCCCTTTAAAAATTATGGTTATAATTATAAACATTTCATTATATTAGGTGAAATTGTGTGTAAAAGTATCAGAATGACGATGGATGTGTTGAGGTATGAGATGAGGTGGTTGTGTGGGGGCATGGAGGTGTGTGGAATGTCTGGGGTGATAGGGAGTTGTTTTACGAGGATCGCTTTAGTACAGGCATATATGTTATGCTAGGCATTTAAAGTGGTGCATAAATCACACTGGGTGTGTAAATGGTTATATATACTGAGTGCGTATATAGTATGTGTATATATATACACATGTACTATAGGATATTATAGTATATATCGTGCCGAATAGGTAAAACTTGAGATTTTGGCTTAAATAGCAACGCTTGTCTTGCCGAATAAGGCAAGCGAAAATTTGTGTATTCAATAACTTTGCAAAAAATCATTCTGAACCTAACGAAAAAAATATATATTTTATTGTTTGTTTATTATTAAATTATTGTAAACTTATCTAAAATATATTTAGTTGGGTTAGGCTAAATTAAATTATGCTTGTTATAATAAGGATGAGGGGAAAAGGGTGAGTGGAGCACTTCGGAGTCTGTGGAGACAAAGAACTTTGTCCATGGAAGTAAAGAGGGGAATGTATGAGAGTATAGTTATACCAACACTCTTATATGGGTGTGAAGCATGGGTGATGAATGTTGCAACGAGGAGAAGGCTGGAGGCAGTGGAGATGTTGTGTCTGAGGTCAATGTGTGGTGTGAATATAATGCAGAGAATTCGGAGTTTGGAAATTAGGAGGAGTTGCGGGATTACCAAAACTATTATCCAGAGAGCTGAGGAGGGGTTGTTTAGGTGGTTTGGACATGTAGAGAGAATGGAAATAGACAGAGTGACTTCGAGAGTGTATAAATCTGTAGTGGAGGGAAGGCGGGGTAGGGGTCGGCCTAGGAAAGGTAAGAGGGAGGGGGTAAAGGAAGTTTTGTGTGCGAGGGGCTTGGACTTCCAGCAACCATGTGTGAGCGTATTTGATAGGAGTGAATGGAGACAAATGGTTTTTAATACTTGACGTGCTGTTGGAGTGTGAGCAAAGTAACATTTATGAAGGGATTCAAGGGAAACCGGCAGGCCGGACTTGAGTTCTGGAGATGGGAAGTACAGTGCCGGCACTCTGAAGGAGGGGTGTTAATGTTGCAGTTTTATAACTGTAGTGTAAAGGACCCCTCTGGCAAGACAGTGATGGAGTGAATGATGATGAATTTTTTTCTTTTTTCGGGCCACCCTGCCTTGGTGGGAATCGGCCGATGTGTTAATAATAAAAAAAAAGTTTTCTAAGGTTCTTTTTGGTACAAAATTATTAATTTTTACATTAGCATAAATTAATTTTTTTTTTTAAACGAGTTCTTTCTAATTGACCAGTTTTACCTGTTCACCACGACACACATTTTCTTCACGATTTTAGTATTTTGTACAGAAGGGGTTACTAGCTCATTGCTCCCGGCATTTTAGTCGCCTCATACGACACGCATGGCTTATGGGGGAAAGATTCTTTTCCACTTCCCCATGGAGAATAGAGAATAAAGAACAAGAACTATTAAGAAAAACCTAGATGTGTGAATATATATATATATATATATATATATATATATATATATATATATATATATATATATATATATATATATATATATATATATATATATATATATTCTATGCATGCCTGTGTAGTGTGACCTAAGTAGAAGTAGCAAGATATACCCGTTATTCAACGTGTTTATGAGACAGAAAAAAACAGCAATCCTACCATCATGTAAAACAGTTACAGGTTTCTATTTCACACTCACTTGGAAGGACGGTAGTACCTCCCTGTGAGGGGGTAAAGGAGGTTTTGTGTGCGAGGGGCTTGGACTTTAAGCAAGCATGCGTGAGCGTGTTAGATAGTGAATGGAGATAAATGGTTTTTAGGACTTGACTGTTGGAGTCTGAGCAGGGTAATGTTTATGAAGGGATTCAGGGAAACCGGCAGGCCGGACGTGAGTCCTCTGAAGGAGGGGTGTTAATGTTGCAGTTTTATAACTGTAGTGTAAGTGCGCCTCTAGCAAGACAGTGATGGAATGAATGATGGTGAAAGTTTTTCTTTTTCGGGCCACCCTACCTTGGTGGGAAACGGCCGATGCGTTAATAGAAAATAAACAAAAACACTAAATACGCTAGGTACTTTTCTTTTTTTCTTTTCTTTCTCTCACCCTTTGTGTTTGAGGAAGAAGATACATAGATACTTAATGTGTGTATCTATGTATAAAAATTGTAGTATAGCTATATTGAGGTGTGTGTATATCGTGAATCCACAGATAAATGGGTAACTGAATGGGAGTCCAACTTAATAGCCAGAAATTGCAGACTTGGCTTAATAGGCAGCGATGATTGTGCCAGACAAACCTAGCGTATTTAAATCGTTTTATTTTTATTGATTTTTTTTATAACTTTCTACTAAGGATATAATAAACTTGAACAGGTCATCCACCAGGAGGCCTGGTCTGGAACTGGTCCGTGGGAGGGTTGACCCACCTTCACCAATAAGGACGATGTCGACAATGGCACCGAGGGAGACGTGTAGAGCATGGATACACTCGCAGTAGTCAGCAGAGCACTGACCACGACGTACACCATCAGCGCTGCAGTTCTCAGACTTTAGGGGTTTACGGTTGATCAGCAGGGGCTTGGGTGGTGCTCTGAAGGTGAGGTGGTTGATCTGCGGTGTCAAGACTCTCTTCTCCCAGGGCTCTGTAGGGACGAGTTACGGCATGTTATTATTTGCAGCGTAAAAAAAACGTCATGGAGCAATGTTAAGGGTCAGTGCAAGGCGTTACGAGAGAGACCTTGGGGGGGGGAGGGTATGTGGCACAGAACGTCACGGAAGGAGTCGCCAGATGGTAAAGATGATGTATCACAGGGGTATCTAGTGTGTTTTGAATGACTAGAAAGCGTCATACAAGGGAATCTAGTGTGTTAGGTGTCAGGGATATCCAGTATGCTTAAATGGGTCGGAAGACTTCACATGAAAATCAAGTGTTAAGAGGGTTAGAAGGCATAACCGGAATCCAGTGTGATTAAGAGAGAAAGCGTCACAAAAGAATCTAATGTTTAAAAGGAAATCTAGTGTTTCAGAAGGGTTAGAAATAGTCACAAGGTTAGTCAGTGTTTTCAATGAGCTTAGTAAAATGACTCCTCGCCACGGGGATAGTGTGGGGATTAAAAGAACAACATGACATTCATGTAGGAACATACTAACTCCCCCCCCTCTCACCGTCGTAGATGTTGTAGTAGATGAGAGAGTAGAAGTTCTGGTTGTGGACTGTATTGGATGAGAAGGCGAGGTAGAATGTGTTGTTGGCCTTGGGTATTTTGAGTTTCTCTGGTAGTGGTACTAATGCTTGCAATGCCGTCACACAGCGCTGGCCCTGAGTGCCACACCTGCCGCTGAACTCCTCCTGTGAAGGATGCCAGAAGACAGTAAGTTAAAACTGCACATGATATAAATAAAACAAGTTTTGACTAATTCATCTACATATGTTGCAAATCCTATTTAAGTAGGTTAAAGAATTGAAGAATAGGCTGCTATAGTATACGAATATTGAAAGATGTAATATTATACACAGGAAAATGACATATAGACACACAGATGAGGGAAGATCTGTATATTTCGATTTTCAACCGAGATCAACCTCATCTGCTGAAGAGGATCTTATCTGGGGATATAAATATAGAGATCTTCCCATATCTTTGTCTACTTGGGTTCTTTTTTTCCTCTGTATTGACAATTATATATTACTAATGTTTTTATGGCATTCAGACCGTGGTGACACACGTGCAACGTTTGGAAACTTTTAATAAAAGTTTCCAAACATGGCACATGTAATTTATGCATTTGTTGGTATTATGTACCTTGTGGTATTCAGTTATTTGCTTTTGTCAAGGAATTTATGCTTTAATATCAGATTACGAAGGTTTAAATCAGGTGTAATTGTGTGGTCAGTATTAGTGGAGAATATTTAACCATATTGCTTCCTTGGAAATCGAAACTAATTTAGGGAAAGATTGAGTTAGGCTGGCGGAGGAAGTTGGTTGAACTATTGCTATTTGATTGGGAAGCAGCTGGGAGGACAGTTAACCGCTACACGTCTGGTCGAACAAGTCTGCTTGTCAACACCAAATCTCTCATTACTCTCACAGGTATTTTTCCAATTCCAAAGTGTTAACCGGTGAGCATCATTATACAGAAAAGTCTGGCAGAACAATAAGAAGCCTCTGCCGCCAACTGTCTTGTAAATGAATCCACTATATTTTCTTTAGCTACTTGGTCACATTAGTATCAAATTGTTATTTGTGTTGAGGAAAATTCAGATTTGTCCTGATCACACAGTCTAGTATTCTGTAGGAATTGCTTAATATCTTTAGCTTTAGATTTTAAAATAAAAAAAAATATTTACAGGATCCACTCACCCCCCACCAGGGGGGCCAACGCCAGGTCACCATCTGGAAAAGACCCGGACCGGGACAGTACCGGCGAACCTACTACTACTACTACTACAGGTTCCAGTCCCTACGAGGCTAGATATTTATCCCAGGAGAGCATGATGAGCGTTTGAAACACTCTAATGGAGTAGGACCATCAGTCTGGAGAAACAGTCTGCATAACTCACGTAAGTGGATACCACAACACTGCACATAATGGCGATTGACCTGTTGATCTTTCGTCCTTATGTTGGGGGCATCAATGAGCTAGGATAATTATATTGGCGTTGGAGGCGTGGGGACCCCCCCCTCCCCACGCCTCCAACGCCAATATAATTATCCTAGACAGTCCCACGTTCTCATAATTATAAAGAAGCCAGTAACATAAATCTACATTAATAGATTAGCTCTTTAGTACTGTAGATGACACCATCCACTGTAGCCCAGTGGTGAGAGGCGCAACTCTTACTGCTGGGGTCCGGAGTAAGATTACCGGACAGGCGGCCGGCCTCTCCCCCTCCCCCAATAAATAGTACTGTAGATACTGAAACGCTAAAAATATATTTTAAAAGCTATGTTAAACTAATTTTCAATATATAATTGCAGTGAGGTGACCACACCTTGTATATACAGTTGTAGTGAGGTGACTACACCTTGTATATACAGTTGTAGTGAGGTGACCACACCTTGTATATGGAACTGTAGTATAGTGACCGCATCTTAGGATATGTTTTTTAACATCAGTATAAGGAAAATTTCACCATAATTGAGCGCATTTCAAAAACAAAATGCGTAGAAGACATCTGAAATTATTTGTGGAATGGATTTAAGAAGGAAGCATTGTGTGCTGAAACTTGTTAAAACTTCAGGGGGGAAAATATAAAAGGCGGGACACCACGAGCGTAGTTCTGTTTTCTATTTTTAAAATAATTAAAAGTAGGTAAATTAGGTGTAGGTTCGGCACGTACGCACCCACAGTGTCTTAGCACGCCAGCTAAGACTAATCATCTAAAAATGAAGAAGCCTTCTGTGTAGGTGAAACGTTGCACATGTCATGCATATCAAGATTTTGAGTAGCGAGAAGACCAGAGAACTAGAGGAGACTTGATCATGTATTCTGTTAAACTGTAAACAAATAGTTGAAGTATAAAAGACTCAAGACGGAGATTGTTGATAGAGGCAGTCTGAGCTGGGAGGAAGATGACAACTCAGTTAATAGAATTACAAAGGCTGGGGATCACGTGCTAGGGCATAGCCCCCGTAGACACAACTAGGCGAATATAGCATACATACGTACATAAGCTGAGACACGTTAATATATATTAAGAAAATAAGGTAGAGCCACGGACGTTGATAGCGACAGATCAGGAGCTGTGGACTTTAGTATAACTGTCGGCGTGAGCGAATCTATACATGGGTTTCATACTCACAGCTCCGGGGGATGGGTTGGGTGCAGGCGTGGGTGTGGGCGGGATGGCTGGCAACTGCTGGAAATCTGTGAAGTTGGAAGGGAGGTACTGTAGCGCAGCGTATTGATGGAGACCGGCACAATGGCCGCCCCCGGTAACTCTAACCCAGTACGTTCCACCCGAGGCGTTGGGGTCATGCTCAGCTGAGAACATAGCGTCGTATCGTTCCCCTGTAGAACGAGACAAGGGTGGAAAGGGTTTAGATGAGAGCGAGGGGTCACGTGAAGGTAAGGACAGAAAGTGTGCCAAATAGAAACACTACTAGAAGGAAGCATCTCAGAGCTTCATGGCTGAAACTAGCGTCTAACCCACAAATTGGAACTGAGAACAAAACAAAGTTTCAGTTCATTCTGGACCATTATTAGCAACTTTATAATGGTCCACAACATACCGAATCATCGTTTACTTTATTTTGTGTTTAGATATTTTCATTAGGGAAGTAAAGTTTACTGTTAAGAGGAGTACTCCAGGGAAGCTGCCTGTCTCCTGCATTTTCCATTCTATGCACAAAAACGACATTGAGGGAGCAAAAATGACAACCACAAACTGAAGGAAGGATGCATGGTCGATGACTTAGCACGAAGAATGGAAGATGATTGCTTAAAATGAATAATTCATGTTGCAGTAGAAAACCCACCCGGAGAAAAAATTGAGGCTTATATAAGAGACTGGAGGCTCATAGAAGTAGATGCACAACTGAGATTAGCTGGGTGGGCGTCTTCGCTGATAGGGTAGCCTTTGATGTCGGTAAATGACTCCTAATACAAGGAATTGGATGTACCTAACTCTTGAATCAGTCCTGAATATCTCCCGGTTCCCAAGCGGGTTTAGCACTTTCCAGTGAATATAAATCAACTGGAGGGTAGTAGAGAACTAAAAAACGATAAATTGTGAATCAATAATTTTTTTATTTAGCTACATTTTCCCCGCTGTGTGAGGTGTCAAATACGTAGTTAAATAGAAGGCTTGTTTATTCGTTAAACATCTGAAAACTCGTGACCCATGTGTAAGAAGGTGGTAGTGGTTTACCTGGGTGGATGAGTATCGCTGAAGTGTTGACGGGAGAGATTGATGCACCGTCAGCTGCTAGGAGAATGAGGTCGTGTTTGTCTATTGTCACAGTCACTGGGCAGTGGGCGACGGCAGCGTTGATGATGCGCAGGCGGTAGCGGGTACCTGTGGAGGATCACAAGGTGTCAATGTTTCTTCTTAAAAAGAAAAGTTGTCAGTTCATCTATATAGTTTCGCTTACCACCCAGAGACGAAAGTGTAAGACTGATGTTTTTTTGTTTGTTTGTACCTCATTGTCCATATGCTTCGGTGTGTGTCTGCCCGCCCATTGCCCCTGTACCTTTCCGTGTCTGCTCCATACCTCGTTGCCCCTGTTCCCTTCGTCTCTGTGCCTCGCATATCCGTTGTTCACTCTCTTCCCTGTAAAATCTCTAAGCATCCTTTAGTTATTTATTCGTGATAATATATGAAATATTTGCATTTTCATTATTTACATTCTCGTAAGGACATTTGGTCCTTCTCTGTGCCAAGGTTGTGAGGGATGGTGTGGTTGTAGCTACATAACTAGCACATAACATGTGGTATCCCCCTCTTTTATTCATCATGCTTTCTAGCGTGTTTGTAGGTGGAAAATTCATGAAAACAATGAAAACATTTATACTTCGAAACACTGACAAACAAGGTATCATAAAATGGCTAAGTATGAATAATACCGCATAAATAAAGCAAATTAAAACAACGCGTGAAATTAAAAAGGTAAGATAGAGGAGAGAAAAATGTAACTGTCAGAATAACCGAGAGGATTGTGATGTGGGGGTAGGGCCAAGTGAACGAGGGTGAAGCCTGATGTGGGGAAGGCAGGTGTAGGGGTGACTTACCGTTCTCAACCAGGAACTTAGCGTAGGGGACCCGAGGGGTCTTGTTGACGGTGTCCTCTAGGTGCTGTGTAGGAAAAAAGAACTAGCTTAGTGGTCCTACAGGTTGATACCATCCTCCCCCCTCTCTCAAATACCAGTCTAAATATATTCATATATTTAGCTTCTAGAGTGACGGTAGAAGCCAGAATCCTGGTACTTGGTTGATGCCCAAAGTAATTGATAATGATCAGGTAAAAGGTAAGGTATTTAATGTTCCACCTGAAACTTACCATACTAGCACCTCGCCTGCTGACATTGTTCCCCTTATTTTATCATCATCACATGCTGAGGCTGCTTGCACTCACCTGCTGTGGGCCTCTTCCATTGATGAGGAGTGAATCAGGTGTGGGATCGCGTCCGTCAATGTTTTTGTTGGCGTATAGTGCTTGTGTCGTCTTGTGGAACCAGTCGTTGATCTGCAGAAGTGACGATAATTAGTGCTGATAACATCTATTGGCGATGTAATTATATGACTAGCAGTATTATCGTGTGGCTGTGTAGATATGATATAGTGTGGTTCCTTTGGTTTTTTTAAAAGTTGAACAGATTAGTCGTAGCCTAGTGTGGCGGAACACAGGTGGTGAATTATAGGTACAGGATGAATTACTTAACACACGGCATATTGGGATAGACTTTTTTTTATTACGAGGATCAGTCAAGGAAAGTTGATACATAGTGATATTAAAAAGTACTTCTTAGTCTGAGGGTGATTAAAGTATAACGAGCTGGAAGAGAAACTGATGTATGCAAATTTTATACATAGCTTCAAAAACAGGTATGGGAGGGTGAACGATATAAGACTACAAACTTACGATAAGGAGGTGCTCTGCCAAAAACTGGTTGGGGTCTTTGGAGATAGGTTGGTGTACGATGAGTGGACCAAACACTCCGTCACCTCGCTCAAAACCTGTAGTAGGAGAGAGGTCATGCTTATTACTAACTGCTGCTAACTAGTACTACTGCTAACTAGTACTACTGCTAACTAGTACTACTGCTAACTAGTACTACTGCTAACTAGTACTACTGCTAACTAGTACTACTGCTAACTAGTACTACTGCTAACTAGTACTACTGCTAACTAGTACTACTGCTAACTAGTACTACTGCTACTAATCTCTATGTACTACTGCTAACTAGTACTACTGCTAACTAGTATTGCTAAATGCCACTGTACTGCTAACTAGTACTAGCTTGCTAACAGTATAGTGTACTATTAAGCTAACTAGATTACTACTGCTAACTAGTACTACTGCTAACTAATTGTCACTACTGGCTAACTAGTACTACTGCTCAACCTAGTATATGCTAACTAGTACTCTGCTAAACTATTGTACTATCTGCTAGACTAGTACTCTGCTAACTAGTACTCTGCTAACTAGTTACTGCTAACTAGTACTACTGTAACTAGTACTATGCTAATAGTACTACTGTAACTACTATCTCTTACTTAACTAGTACAATTTATTAACTAGTACTACTGCTAACTATTACTACTGCAACTAGTACTTATTGCAACTAGGAACTGCGATAACTGTAACTAGTATCTGCTAACTAGTACTACTGCTAACTAGTACTACTGCTAACTAGCACTACTATTAACTACTACTACTAACTACTACACACACATGACTACACACAAAATGCCTCTTCAGTTCGGCTTTAAACTTTTAAAGCTAGTTTTTCTTGGTGGGGAAATTTGAATTTGTGCTGGACTGTGTATATCCTAATGTCAATTTTTATTAAAACAAATGGGATATTAGTTTCTGTGTGATAACTTGTTAGGGCTTCTTCCCTTTCACTTTAATCTTCAACGTTAATATTTTACGGCATTGCAAACTATTGTCGCACTATACCTTTCACGTTCATTGAGGCACAGGGAACTGGGATGAAGCAATATGGGGATACCTTTCTGGGATCGTGCGGCGACCGAAATGCATCTAGTTTGTATTGCTAGTACTCATGGTAGTGTGATAGATCACTGCCATAACTGGCTTAGAAAGTCACTCGAGCAAACACTAGGACATATTAGAAAACGTTTCGGTCCTGAGACCTCTGACATACAGAGTTTGAAAAGACAGTTATATAAGTGGAGAGTGAGGTGTGAGTGACGCATGGTGACCTGAAGACTGCCATATGGTATTCTTCAGGTCACCATGCGTATGTTAGAAGTGATCAAGGTCCCAGGACCGAATTTTTTTCTAATAAATATGCCCTAGTGTTTGCTATGATGGCTTTTTAAACCAATTTGTCGGTATCTATTACCAAGGTTTATAACATAGTCATAACTGCCATATAGTTATACTCCTCCAGTAACTTTGTCTGAGTGGTGCTCTTCCAGTAATTATATATTCCCATTATTTTATTAGTGTAGTGAATAATTGTATCTACTCGTATATTTGTGTATCATTTTCACAATATTATCTCTGAACGTAAAGTGACTCGAGTTTTACTCTTTAATTGAACAGTTGTGTAGTGTTTTTTAAGAGTACAGTGCTGTTAAGAGTTCAGTCGCACTTAAGTGGTGAAAAGTGCTCTGTTGCGATGTGAAGAGGGTTTTCCCCCCCTCAATATGACACCCTATCACCCTCCCTCCCCTCTTGCCTTCCCTCTGCTCACGTACCAGTCTGCGCGTGCCAGAAGTGTGTGCCGGGGTTCGAGGCGAAGAAGGAGTACCTGAAGCCTGATCCTGGGGGTATGGGGCACTGAGTGACCCCAGGGGTGCCATCCATGTAGGGCGTCTGGCGGGCGTTGGGCATGGCTCTGGAGGGCCCCATGGTCAACCCGTGCCAGTGTAAGGCCAAGGCTGTTGACGGTAAGTTGTTCATGACGTCTACCAACACCTTGTCTCCCACACACACCTGTTGAAGGACACAGTCAAAACACGGAACATAACATGCTACCAACACATGGAATGATGACACTTGTCATAGCACGGAACTAGGATATGCCCAAAGATGCTATTAAAGATGTTTTTGATATAGCTGTAATGTTCATGTAGTTATCTTTCATTAAAATGTACAGTATGTGTTGTATTGATAGAGCAATACTGTCACTCTTCGGGTTGGATGAGGCGGTGGTCGGTTGGATGACGTGCCTGTGCAGCTGTGCGCTGTGTATGGCCATCTAAAAAAAACTTGGATAAAAAGATAATGCTGGGATGTCCCAGGATAGGTGCGATGGGAGACTGACCTCTATGGGAGGACCTGGGATGAGTTTGTTGATAGTGACTACCATCCTGCGGATGCCATCACCAACTACACACTCTGGACGGTCACAATCTGTCACGTTTCTTGGACAGTCATAACACGCTCTGTAAAACATACAATATACCATTACATTTTGGGCATCATAAATATTTTTTTTTTATTTTATTAATCAAAACAGTGATAATACAAAAATAACATGACGGTACAACACCAAGTACCTCATAATTCAAAATTATCTTAAGACTAATGTATAAACATAACCTAAGGATGTCATCAAACTAAACAGAAAAGAAACCACCTAAATATGTAAGTGCCATGATGCGGACACTTACCCTACAGAAATATGAACACATTGGACAATATGTACAGATACATTGAACACAGCTACCTACATAATAAATCAAAACAATACAATACTTGTGGCATAGTTACATCAACCTTACAAAAATAACATCGTTCATGTTTTGTATATATAAGTATACTATGGCGTCAAACCATGTTAATACCACATCAAGGACTTCAAAAATGCTAACGATATTAATCACAATGAAGACAAACGATATACGGTTCACAGCGTTCACCATCAACCTAATTAGAAAACTAAACCTAACAATGTAAGTGCCATGATGCTTTACCCTACACCGTTTACAATCAACAAATTAAACATGTTATGGCACACCTGTAACCTGTCGTCCTATGGACTGAGACACGCACATTCACGCCAATTCACTCTGAGGCTAAAATAGCACAAAACACTCACTTGAGTACAAAAACACCCAACCTCACCCTAAACACCTGTCTTCCCTAAAACTCCAACCTATAACCATTAAGCCAGTAATTACGTGCGACCAACAAAAGTACAACATAATCATCGTTCTAAGTCGCATAAGTTCATGTGATTGCAAAGCTTGCATCATCACCACACATTACAAAATATGTCCACCTGACCTACCACTGGCTGCTGGACGACACGTGTTGACGCTATCAGGTGACACCGGAGAGAAAGCACATAACCCTAGCCATGTCACCCTCCGTATCCCCCCTGTCCAGACACTCCTGACCATACCCCCCCCTTTTTTTTCCGACCAGCCCTTTAATGAGGTACCTCCCCCCCATCCCCCCTCACTCCCCCAACAGAATACCTATAGTCAATTCCCTATAACCCTGAGAGAAAGCTTTACACCATGTTCCCGCATATATAATCTGATTTCTACACTTAGACCTATATATACCTGCTGCCAACGCTCGGATACGCTGTGCTCCGGGAGCCTCCCGCATTACCCACAAAATATGTATATACTTGACCACCAAGTAAACTACCGCCCTACCAACGTTCTCTGGAAAATCCCCCACGTCCAAACACAAAGCCCTAAGGTTCTCTCCCCACCACACAAGCACTGGCTATGTTTCCCTGTCATATTCCATCACACAGTGATTTACAGTGAGGAGATGGTGAAGCATGATGGGAGGTGATGAGGGGGGAGAGTGAAGTATGATGGATGGTAATTAAGGATGAAGGGGAAGGGTGAAGCATGATGGGAGGTAATGAGGGATGAGGGGAGATAGTGAATTGAAACTCACCTGGACATTGTCTGGTAGAAGTGCACGTCGAAGTTGAACTGGCAGATGCGGGTGTCGTTCTCAACACATGGACGCCTGCAGAACTCACCTGAAACAACACCACAGGTGCATTTATGAGAGAGAGATGCGAGATATCTTCATGACATTCCAGATTCCCTGGGGTATAGATAGGGTAGGCATAGCTAAACTATTTACCATGGGTGGTGGTGGAGGAGGAGGACCAGGGAGCATGGGGTGCCTGGTCTTGGTAAATGGCTCTTAAATCAGGAAGCTTAAGCTTTCTTCCTTGAATCTCATTCCCCAGGCAGTGAGTAACCCGCATGAATTTAATGCTTCTTCGTGAATGTAAGAGTAATACGGAAGTGTAATGAGTTTAGTAACAGCTCAGCTGAAGGTAAATGCAGTCCTGGATTTACTAACCAGTACGACAGATATATATATTAGTTAACATAAAATTAGTTAAGCTTTACATACCATCAGCTGTTTTAAAAACTACATTTGTATATAATGTTTTTAAAATTAAAGAATTTAGAATTTTGAGATAGAGCTTGACACTCGAAAAACATTAGTAATTGTATCAGTGAGGAAGAAAGAAGCGTGTCTGAGCAATCGCTATAATAACTTTCGTGGAGTTATGCTTAGTCCAGGACGCCACACACACTTTACCACGTATCATATTTCCTTACTAATGTTCTTAGAACGGAGTCGAGTAATGGGATTAGTTATCTAAATGGGAGTGTAGCAGGCGTGGGAGGAAGAATACGTGTGTGTATGTAGTCACGTATGTGGGGGAAGCCAGCTCCGGCTCCTGGGGCCAGCCTCTTAACTATTAATTGACTGGTGCGATGCCTTCTTAACCTAGTAGTTCCGTCATATTTACATTGGAATCCCTGTAGTATAGTGTTTGCGTCTACTATACTACTACTCAGTTCATCCCACACGCGACCCTCAACTGGTCCGTCCCAGGCACTTTACCACTCACATTGAAGAAATACTTCTGCCTGGCTCATTCGGTATTCAGTTTCCTTGTGTTTCTGTCAAGGTCCTTGAGTATCATGAATGATCAGCTTCCATGGTCAGTAGTCTATCTTGTTGTGCCCGAATTTGTTATACATGGTGACCATTTCTTTAATGGTCCTTCGCCCTCTGCTGACATGTGGTTAATCTATTCGCCTTTTCGGTGTAGTTCACGTCCCTCAGCTTTAAGTCCTTGGAGTAAACTTCGCAACTTTTCTAAAGGATTATCGTGATTTATATAGTGTACATCTTGATTAGCTGACGGAAGAAAGTCTCTAGTGCTCCTTGCTCAGAATAACCCACACGGGTTTATCATTTCATAAAATACAGCAGTCATGCGGCTTGTCAAATCTTGTAGTTTCTTGCTGTCGTTTTGTGTTGTTATTCTTATCTTTTGAACAAAACCTTCATGAAGGAATAAATTTTCTCGGGTATCTCATTCATGGTATTTAGTGTGGGTCCTAGGGATAAGCCTGTGGGTACTCCAGTTGTTCTTATTAACCAGCTTGTTTCCTCCGTCTGCATGACTGCCTTCTCTCTCTCAGGTTTTGGATGGAAAGTTTTACTTAAAAATATGGTTAAAATGCATACTCAGCGAAGCACAAGTACCCGTATTATTTTTGTTATATAGTTTTACCTTGGGTGTTATACAAGTTGGTATTTACTTTTTATTTTAGGAGCACTGAGTAATATGTTAAAACTCTTCAGATCTCGCTATTTCCTCCCTCCCAACTCTGCATAGTCTGAGACATACAAGTGACTATAACTCTTTAAGCTGAAAAAAATAAATTTACAGGAAACGATGCTCCAAGAATCATTTTTGTTTTGTTTGGCCAATTTGTCACTAAAGCGAGAAAGTGGGGTGGAGAGGGTATTTTGTTTATTAGGAGGAATGTAAAAATTGTCTCCTAATGCTAGCCTTAGTCATATGATTCGCTCGGTGGAGCATTTTTTGTCACTTGACTGAGGTTTCTGCCAACTTACTCTTCTACCCTATAAACAATTACGTATCGTATCATAAGACTTGCCAAAGAAATTTCTTGATTCCTTAAGCAGTACGTAGAGCCTCTGAACCCTTGAAAGGAGAAGACAAATGAGCTTAGTGTGGCTGGTTTTTTGTCAGTTGGAAAACTGTGTCCTGAGTAATTGTGTGAAGCATGTAAAAGTGATATTACTGTAGGCATTTCCTCTGTGTGCGCTTGGTACTCTTTGGATCTCGCTGCCCCGCCCAGTCTTGCTCTGCCTTGTACTTATCACCCACAGCGTGGAAACTTACCACCCACAGGGTAGATCTGGAGGACAGCAACAATTGAGAATAATTGACGTTTATGAGTGAGTCTCTTCTCTTTGTGGCTCCGGTCAGTCTGGCCCAGAGAGGGACGAAACTGCTCTTGTTGCATCCCATTCAACAAAGCGCCGTCACCTAACACAGTAACAACAGCGGGCGCTTGAAAGCCGATGTGAGTTTTTATTGGTTGCTTGTTAATAGGTGATACATGAAACTGATCTCCCAGAGAATTGAATCCGGTGCGCTTCTGTTTGCTAAAGATGCAAACATATGATAATGGCAACTAATATGTGGAGTTGCACAAGTTGCAAAATTGATCAGATAAGTGCTACTTGAGTTTAATCCGAACACATGCGAAAGTAAACAAGATCGTTATGTATATTCTTTCTAAATAAAATATAAAAAAAAAATCTGAAAAGGTTATGAAAGACTTCAGTATAGCCTGGGAGGAGAATATCTACAAATATCCTTGAAACTTTGGCAGACGTGCGCATCAACTGCGGTAAACCATACCACGGGTGGGGTTCGAACCCGCGGTCACAGTCTCAAAACTCCAGACCGTCACGTAAGCCACTGGGCCAGCTAGCTTCAATAAGAGTCATCCAACTAGGTATATTTCTACACCATAGGAAGGTTAGCATAGGCACCGACCACTGTGTCCACAAATGCAAGTTTTTACAGACAAATCTCCCGCTAGCATGGCCGTGACGAACTCTAGCTCAAGTCTCCCTCAAAGCCGTTGGATGAATCTTAGTGAAGCTAGCTGGCCCAGTGGCTTACGCGACGGTCTGGAGTTTTGAGACTGTGACCGCGGGTTCGAAGCCCACCCGTGGTATGGTTTGTTTGCAATCGTGTCATTACGATTTCGTGAGTCATGTCAAGTGCGGTACTTCAGCGGCACACGTGAGGCTGGCAAATCTCAGGCTAGCCTCCATGACGTTATACACACACACGTCTGGCTCAGTATGGACCATGGAGAACCAACGTGGCCTCTCAACCTGATCAGAAATGTTCAGAAGATATAAAGTTGAAAGTTAAGCAATCAGACTGGTCCCGGAGCTGCATGGAATATCTGAGGAAGGAAGGAGCTGAATCTAACGACTTTGGAAAATATGATTATTTATGTGGATGCAAGGTATAGGAGGAATGGTGTCAGTTTGATTTGATGAGATCAGGGACAAAGGGCATAGAAACTCGAAAAAAAACAACCGCAGACATTAAAAAATAATTTTCGAGTCTAGAATCTATAGAAATAAAGGAATGTATTGAAGTAAAGACACGTGTAGAACAAGTTTTTATTAAAGCTATGTATTGGTGTGTGTAGCGCTTCATACTGCAACACGTGGTCACAGTAAAAACTTGCTCTTCATTTAAGTCTTTTCTTCATGTGTTATAGGCCAGAAGAAACCAAGAATTAATTGGTAATGACTCGAAAACGCCGGTCTAGAGTTTTAAGACTCACTAACCGCGAGTTCAATCCCTGCCCGTACCGTGGTTTGATTAATTGGTAATGTCAATCACTGTAGTTATAAGAAGTCCTCTCAGGATTTGACTCGACCTTTTCAAGCATAAATGAGCAAGTAAGGTGATATTAAACACTTTAATCCATAATCAAATAATATATATATAACTAAAAATATATTAAGCCAAAGATGCTGGAAAGCCACAGAAAAACAAGACAACCCTTGGAACCCTCACAAACTGCTCCAGCCCACCACTTACCAAAGGTATAAACAAGCCAAACACATTAAGGAGCAGAAGACAAGAGCAAATATGAAATAAACCTTTAATTGAGGTTTGTAAAAAGATAAATTAAATGTGAATAATTAAACGCAAATAGTAAATTTATACTGCTACTACTCCTGCTTCTCCTTTAACTGATACTGCAACTGTTATTCCTGCTACTGTTACTCCTCTTTTTTCCTGTTGCTGTGCTGCTGCTGCTGCTTCTAACGACCTCTGCCTCAGTATGTTACTGGGGGTATGATCAACTTAGATCTTGTTAACCTTATTCATGGTGTAGATCAACATCGAGGTGGAGCCTTTCTCATTCCACACACACCAAACTCTTCAGATTAAGTTATAACTTCCTACTGTGTGTGTTTCTGTCGTGTATGTTGTGTTGTAGTTCATTTAACCACAAATTTGCGAGTTTAAGCCATATTTGCTACTCGAGGCTCATCAGAATCCAAAACCATCTTCAGTAGAAAGTCAAGTCAAGCTGAGTCTTTGGGATGGAACGTGAAGATAAAACTCGGTATACATACACAGATGCACATATCTTTGTTTATAAATTCATTAGCATGGGAATGTTAATTCCCTTATCTTTATCTCATCTCCTGTATTTCTGGGACTGACTTTGTGGTAAACGTCTTAAAACTTTATTATGATTAAGAGGTACGTTGCAAAAGCTTCTATGAGAACGTTTCCCTCTTGTGTAGAGCTTTATTGAGCCATGATAAAGTTCGTTCTGCAAATAAATAACAAAAAGCACAATACCGTGACTGGAACAATACACGAATAACCCCCACATAGGAGAGAGGAGCTTACCACGACGTTTCGGTCCGACGTTGACCATTTACAAAGTCACACTGACTGTAAATGGTCTAAATCGGACCGAAACGTCGTCGGAAGCTCTCTCTTTACGTAGTGGTTCGTTCTGCAACATCTCCCTCCTTCACTATTCTCGGCAGTACATAATTTGGGCATAATTTCTCAGTTACCTTCGCATGTTTGGTAATCTGTCTGACGTAGCAGATCCTGGGCTCTTGTCGTGCCACACAAATTTGCCAATAATCAATCAGTCCTTATCACTTCGTGCTTTGACTGCCGTAATGAGTGTTGACCCATCTAGTTGTGGCTGCTGGGGTCAAGTTCCACTCCTGGACTCCTCTGTTCACGAATGGTCACACTAAATCCCTGGCCCCATGGGCCAGGAATTTGTCATGTCGCTATATTTCGTCTGTTTCATATTATGACTGGATACAATACCGACATGTTGATAAAACATTTGCAACACTTGGGAATTTTTATTGTCGAAATGTTTCGCCTATTTAGCAGGCTTGATCAGTCGAATGCAGGCCATTATAACACGGGAGAATATAGTGGTGGAGAGGTAAGTTTGAGGTGATCAGTCCCTCAGTCTTGAAAGAAAATGGAGGGACTGACCACTTTCTATCAAGACTGAGTGACGACACCTCAAAATTACCCACCCACTTTGTTTTCTCGAGTGTTATACTAGCTTGTATTCCACTGAAAGCCTACTGCGCAGGCGAACATTGCCACAGTAAAGATGCCAAGTGCTGCACACGCCTTGCTTATCAACTCCGTTCAAGATGTCGGAGTATCTATCTCCCCCCCCCCTCTCTCTCTCTCTCTCTCTCTAATATATATATATATATATATATATATATATATATATATATATATATATATATATATATATATATATATATATATATATATATATCTTATCAGCCAAGAATATACAGGCTGCCTAGCACTTTTTTTTTTCTGCTTGATGTTCCTTTGTGGTGGAACTTCAATACATTTGCAAGTCAGAACTTTGTCTCAACTCAGTGACCTCAGTGTACCTCTCCATGTGTTCCACTACTCATCCTTATCATTGCTTAGTGTACATGTCGAAGATGCTCGTCTGTTGTTGGTTATTGCTCGTCGTGCCTCATCTTTCATTATTGGGATGACATTTACTGTTTTCCAGCATTTTTGTTAGTGATTCACACAGTGTGTCTGCATACTAGCTCTTGAGTCCTCAACGGAGTTAGTGTTGGCTCTCATTGCTTCCATACCTCCATTTCCCTTTGAAACTTGTTCATTTCTTATCTAATCACCTAACTGAAATTCATGGTTAGGTTCTCATTAACCCTGGCCTTTATTGTTCTCTCTCCTTTGTTTTTTCAAGTAGTTTTTTGATACATTACTCTCATCTTCAGTTTGGTGTAACTATGCATTAGTTTAAATTTAGACTTGTTTTTTTACTATCACTCCATTTTATTCTCACCCTCGTTCATTTCCGGCTCTTCTTCTAGCATTATTTTTTTTTTCACCCTTTGTCTTCTCCATGCTATGGTACTTGTGTTCTGTGGTGTCCTTGAACCACGGACTCTTGATTTTCTGCTTCTGTAAATTTCTTGGATCATGGCGCTTCCCTGCTATTGTCTTTCCCTCTTATTGTCTTTCCCTCCATTGTCTTTCCTTCCAGTTCCTTTACCACTGGGATGCATTCATGGTCTCTTATCTGAGTATAATCCCGTCTGTAGTCCTGTTTTTCTTTTCCCTGCTGAAGTTCGGGAGTGTATGGTTGCACCACCCAGCAGGGCTCGCATTTTATTTATCTAATCTTTTGGATTCACGGTAAAAAAAAAAAAAGCTGGTCGAATGCCACCGGCTGTGATTACTTTTTGATTTGTTTGTGGCAGTCGAGTCATAGCTTCTGGTTCCTCATTTAAGTTTTATCAACTGAAATTGTTGGTTTCTAGCCACTCGAATCTTGTCATACTCATAAAATAGCGTATAGTTTACTACCTCCTCCTTCAACATCCAGTTGATTCCACTTCTCGACTACCATGAGATTGAAACGTAGTTCATAACCTCTGATATTAGCCTTTGTTTTAATAGTTCGCAAGAGTGTGTCTGTTACCTTACTGTGTAGTCTGCTCCTATCTGAACTATAATCTCTTCTTAGTATCTTTTATGTCGTATTTATGTTTCCCTTTACCTTCTCTTAAAATTGCCGCCAGGTTTGTTCTTTTGGTCTTTCATTGTACACCTCCCCCAGCTGTGGGTAGGTGAGTGTACTAGTAGTGACGGTGATAATGTTGGGTATCCAGTGACCAAATTGGCTTCAGTGGAGTGGCCTTGCGGCCACATTACCAGCCATGCTTCACTGAACTTTAAATATTGACAGTAATGTATATAACACAATTTAATTTCCAAAATCGTACATAAATATTAAGAGTAAACTTAGAGAATTTTGTATTCATAACATTGAAAAACAAGTGTCACCATGGGTGGCTACGGGAATTTAATAATAATGAAAGCGATGAAGATAACTAGGCAGCGAGATCATACACAAGAGAGAAAGCTGCACTCGGTATATAAAGACTGGAAAACACGCATCGCACTATACATATCACTAGAAGTACCTATCAACTATCCAGCTTCAGCGGAATATACAAAAATTAGAGAACCTAATAACCGTTTTCAGGATCATTAAAAAAGAAATCTTATAACATTATAACGAACTTGTGTTAGGACCATCTTAAAGTACGAGGCGCCAGTATGGAGACATTACTGAGCAAGCATACAGAGAAACTAGAGAAAATGCTAAGGTTCACAACAAGATTGGCATTAGAAGTAAAGGGGAACTCATTACAAGGAGAGATTTTAGTACCCAAGCTAACCCAAGAAGAGAAGAAGACCAGGGAAGATATGATCGTATGTATGAAATACTTGGAGGATTATGTAGAGAAAAGCTGAGATAAGAGGAATGACTGACCAGTAGCCATAGTAACAAAGACGCTGATGAAAGCTTGGCACGCTAAGAAATAAAGTTTTTTACTCTAGGGCTGGTCAGTGCACCAGTCAAGACGAAGACGTGTTGAACGCAAACGTCTTGCATCGTTTGATCGTGTCCTATAGGTCAGGTATCAGTAGTGCCAGGAGCGATGACTCGACCCCTGAGATAACAAGTGATTAACACAGACATGCAAAAAAGACGCATGCTGTTACTAGAGCATTCATTTATGGTACGTTTCGCCAGCCAGTGACTCTAACATTGCATCAATAGAGCTAGTTGGCGAAACGCCTCCTCGACTCAATCCTTACAAGCGTAGCTAATCGAGTAAAATTAATGTTTACTCTGATCGAAGGATGAAAGAAACCATAACTACATAATCATGCAGTGCATGGTCATGCAAGGATATCAGAGGAGATCAAGAGAATTTGCACATTCAACAGGAACAACAAGAGGGTGGGACACCACAACCGTCAGCACCACCACCACCACCATCGTCACGAACGCCAACACCACCACCATCACTATTATCTCTCAAGTTCCACTGCTTAATTCTCTTCATTGTGTCTTAACTGCGCAAGATGTCCACGAAAAAAAAAGAGTACATTTAATGTCTGCTGTTTCCTGAATGACTTGGTAATTGACTTGTTAAAGTCATGGAAAATAAAGTGTGTGTTTGCGTTCTTCAGGCTTGTCATGTTGCTCTTTGAACCTTGACAGTGATATGTTTATATCTTTGAACCTTGACAGTGAGTATGTTTATATCTTTGAACCTTGACAGTGGTATGTTTATATCTTTGAACCTTGACAGTGGTATGTTTATATCTTTGAACCTTGACAGTGGTATGTTTATATCTTTGAACCTTGACAGTGTATGTTTATATCTTTGAACCTTGACAGTGTATGTTTATATCTTTGAACCTTGACAGTGATATGTTTATATCTTTGAACCTTGACAGTGGTATGTTTATATCTTTGAACCTTGACAGGGTATGTTTATATCTTTGAACCTTGACAGTGATATGTTTATATCTTTGAACCTTGACAGTGGTATGTTTATATCTTTGAACCTTGACAGTGGTATGTTTATATCTTTGAACCTTGACAGTGATATGTTTATATCTTTGAACCTTGACAGTGGTATGTTTATATCTTTGAACCTTGACAGAGGTATGTTTATATCTTTGAACCTTGACAGTGATATGTTTATATCTTTGAACCTTGACAGTGATATGTTTATATCTTTGAACCTTGACAGTGATATGTTTATATCTTTGAACCTTGACAGTGGTATGTTTATATCTTTGAACCTTGACAGTGATATGTTTATATCTTTGAACCTTGACAGTGATATGTTTATATCTTTGAACCTTGACAGTGATATGTTTATATCTTTGAACTTGACAGTGAGTATGTTTATATGTTAGGCTGCTTCTTATTGCATAATGAAGGAGTTTGGCATATTACTAAGTGAATCCTGCACTCTTATAACGTTAAAATGTCTTCCTGCGCTAGATACATAACATTTATATTAGTTGTACCTAACTAGACACACTCAAATCTCGCTATGGAACTCTAGGAGCGGCCAAATCCTCACACTGTATATATTGTATTAATGTTGGTGGAATTACTGACAGCATCTTAAGTAAAAGGACACAAGTGCAACTAATGCGACATTTTATTCTGGCAACGTTTCGCTCTCCAGGAGCTTTGTCAAGCTTGACAAAGCTCCTGGAGAGCGAAACGTTGCCATAATAAAATAGTCGTATTAGTTGCACTTGTGTCCTTTACTAACACTGTATATAGTCTTTGTCACGACAATATATATATATATATATATATATATATATATATATATATATATATATATATATATTATTTTTTTTTTCAACAAGTCGGCCGTCTCCCACCGAGGCAGGGTGACCCAAAAAGAAAGAAAATCCCCAAAAAGAAAATACTTTCATCATCATTCAACACTTTCACCACACACATACATAATCACTGTCTTTGCAGAGGAGCTCAGATACGACAGCTGAGAATAAGTCCCTCCCAGCTGTCACTATCCCAGACCCCTCCTTTAAAGTGCAGGCATTGTACTTCCCATTTCCAGGACTCAAGTCCAACTAAATCAATTAACTGGTTTCCCTGAATCCCTTCACACAATATGTATATATATATATATATATATATATATATATATATATATATATATATATATATATATACGCACGCACGCATTACCCGACATCATTGAATACCTTTCCACAAGCTCTCTGTTGACTAATAATAATTTCTCGGTCCCTCTATCGCTAGACCTCTCTTATTCCCTTTTCGTCTCCTTTTTTCCTGTCCCTCAACCTCTCTTCACCCATTGTGGTGTTAGTAGTTCCTTACCTAGTGTGATGTTGTCTGCTACCGAGTTCATATTCTTGCGGTTGTGGTGTTGATAGTACTGCCAGCGGTTGTCGCCCCTCACTCTGTGCTGGTGGTACCGGTGTACGAACTTTCCAATCATGTACTCATCCAGTTCCAGGCCCATCTTGTACAAAAAGTACGCCTTAGCTGCCTCCGCTCCGAATTTGAGAGCGTACTTTGCGATCTGGATCTTTACGTAGGCTCCTAGTAGCTTCTTTGCGATCTTGCCAGCCTTTCCAGCGACGAGTCCGCCGGCCAAGCCGCCCGCAGCCAGCTTACCGAACCCGCCGGAACCGTGGCCGAACCCGCCGTGGCCGAACCCGCCGTGGCCGTACCCGGACAGGAGGGAGGGAGAGAGGAACTTGTTCTTCTTGGAGGCCTTGTGTAATGCGTAGCCTGCTACTGCCTTTTCAATAACCTCCTTCACCTTCCCTTTCTTAGTCTTCTTCGGCATGGGGTATCCTCCCACCGGGTATCCGCCAAATCCTCCAGCCGTGGCCCCAGCGGCCATACCAGCCATCGGGTAACCACCAGGTCTGGTTGCCATGGGGAACCCACCATATGGTTGACCTGCACCGGGATAACTAGGGGCAGGCCTATTGTAACCAGGATAAACATTAGGCTGATTGGCAGTCGGATAGCTGCCGAAGGGGCGAGTTCCGCCAGGATATCCTGGAACTGGTTGAGTTCCTGTAGGATATCCCCCACTTGGTTGAGCATTAGGATTCCAACCAATAGGTCGGTTTCCAGCAGGGTATCCCCCACCAGGCTGATTTCCCGTAGGATTCCAACCGGCAGGTTGATTTCCTGAAGGATACCCTCCAGGATGCGTTCCTGTAGGATAACCAGCAGGATGGGTTCCTGTAGGATAACCTCCAGCAGGATGCGTTCCTGTAGGATAACCTCCAGCAGGATGCGTTCCTGTAGGATAACCTCCAGGATGCGTTCCTGTAGGATAACCTCCAGCAGGATGCGTTCCTGTAGGATAACCTCCAGCAGGATGCGTTCCTGTAGGATAACCTCCAGCAGGATGCGTTCCTGTAGGATAACCTCCAGCAGGATGCGTTCCTGTAGGATAACCTCCAGCAGGATGCGTTCCTGTAGGATAACCTCCAGCAGGATGCGTTCCTGTAGGATAACCTCCAGCAGGATGCGTTCCTGTAGGATAACCTCCAGCAGGATGCGTTCCTGTAGGATAACCTCCAGCAGGATGCGTTCCTGTAGGATAACCTCCAGCAGGATGCGTTCCTGTAGGATAACCTCCAGGATGCGTTCCTGTAGGATAACCTCCAGTAGGATAACCTCCGACTGGTTTCGTTCCTGTGGGATATCCACCAGCTGGATTAGTACCCGATGGATACCCTGGAGACGGCTGAGAGCCTGTAGGGTACCCTCCTCCCGGTTTAATACCAGATGGATATCCTGACCCACTGACGACACCTGTTGTGGCTCCAACACCCGCAGCAGCTCCTGTAGCGGAAGTAACCCTGGTTCCTGAAGACCCGCCTATTGAACCAGTACTGCTACTACCTCTGCTGCTGCTGCTGCTGCCTGATCCCTGTCTATTGCTGCTACTACTACTTGATGTAGAGGTACTTTTACGTTTTCCGAGCCAGCTGCTGCCGGAACTACGTGATCCCGACCTTCTGGAGCTGGATCTCACTCGTGCTGGTGACCTCTTGTTTCTTCGCAGTACTTTATCTTCGGTGGAAGCGTCGGCAGTGGGTGTATCCTCACACCTTTCGTCATCACAATCATTGTCGATGGCTGACACCAGTTTCTTCAACAGGTTCTTATCTGACGCTTCTTCAGACTCCTCGCTCAAGTCAATAGCGTCTAAAAGATCTATATTTTCGTTGTGTTCAACAAGTTCTTTAAGAGCGTCTTCAAGATCCTCAGGAAATTCGTCTCTGTCGTCTGCATGGTTCTCAGATTTGAGGACGTTCTCCAGATTATGAAACCAGATCTTAATTATGTCTGTGAGAGATTTATCGGCTTCACCAGAAGCAAGCATTTCGATTATGTTCTCTGTCTCCTGCGTGCTCTCTAGGACGTCCGGGTTCTGGTGTAGCCACTCGATTAGGTCTTTAGATAGAGAGATGTCATCGTCTTCCAGGTCCCCGTCTTCCCAGGCTGCCGAGGGAATTTGTACCCAAGGTGAGAAACCATCCTCATCTGAAAAAAAGTATTTTTTTATCAAAACATCCCCATAAGACGACTTATTCAAGTAAATTTTGATGTTTAATGTTTAGTCGATCACTTAAAGAAGTTTTGTTAAAGCTGTTTCTGAGAGATAATACTCGTGATCAAATGGTCTTGTGTAGGAAAGTTTTAGCTTCTCTGGTAGTTACTCATAATGAAACATTGATAACATTAGATGGATGGATGTGGCTCCTCTGTAAAGTTATAACAAATGTGCCACTAATATATTCTAGAAGGCTGTCATGTAGCATTATATTAAAGTGCATGGCATACGGTTGCTATCAAAGTGTGGTTTATAGGATATCTTTCTAGGAATTCTTAGTGAAAAAGGTCCTCTAAGCTTTGGCTCTTATCTAAGACATCACAGTGTTGTAATAAGTGAGGAGAATCTGTCGTAAACTGTAAAGCACTCAGACCTAACCAAGACTGACCAATAGTCTGCTCCACCTACTTATCTTCCATCAACATAGTAAAATAGTTCACTGTCATATAGAATAGTGTAACATCATAATGTGATAGTTCACTGTCATATAGAATAGTGTAACATCATAATGTGATAGTTCACTGTCATATAGAATAGTGTAACATCATAATGTGATAGTTCACTGTCATATAGAATAGTGTAACATCATAATGTGATAGTTCACTGTCATATAGAATAGTGTAACATCATAATGTGATAGTTCACTGTCATATAGAATAGTGTAACATCATAATGTGATAGTTCACTGTCATATAGAATAGTGTAACATCATAATGTGATCTATCCCCCTCCTTCCACCCTCCCCATCTATCCCCCCTCCTTCCACCCTCCCCTCCCACTCCTCTCTCCCACTCCCTCCCCCTCCCCATACTGTCTTCGTGTTACTAATAAGTAACATAAACAACTGTCATATAGAATAGTGTAACATCAGCACAGTGAGGTTTCCTGTCATAAAAGCGTAACAGGTTGTTCACTGTCATACAGAATAACGTAACACCAACAGTTTACTAAGTGTTGTTGAAATAAGCAGCCTCAACAACCTCCGCTACTTCGTGTATATGTACTTTACTCTGACCTAATTACTCCTCATTGGAACTTGTTAGTACGTCATACTTTAGCAGTTTAACTAATTTTTAAACACCAGTAATTGGCCTGTTAGGGTAAAAAAAACCCATATCTGGTAAGACTCCCAACCCTGACCTTTTGCACTTGGTTCCTCTCTGGTTAACTCAGTTAAATGTGTTTATTACCCTGGTAAACAATAGTGCCTGGAAGAATGAGGGGTTCACGTGTGTGTGTGTGTGTGTGTGTGTGTGTACACGGTAATTATTTACACAAACACACACACATAAGGTGGACAGAGACAAGATGTTCCAGAGAGGGGACACAGAAACAAGGGGTCACAATTGGAAGTTGAAGACTCCTATGAGTCAAAGGGATGTTAGGAAGTATTTCTTCAGTCATAGAGTTGTCAGGAAGTGGAATAGCCTAGAAAGCGACATAGTGGAGGCAGGAACCATACATAGTTTTAAGACTAGGTTTGATAAAGCTCATGGAGCAGGGAGAGAGAGGACCTAGTAGCAATCAGTGAAGAGGCGGGGCCAGGAGCTATGACTCGACCCCTGCAACCACAAATAGGTGAGTACAAATAGGTGAGTGTACACACACACACACACACACACATGGTGTGTGTACGTGGTGAAGTGTCAGAGTGGGCGCCGGTGACGAGCGGGGTTCCACAGGGGTCAGTCCTGGGACCAGTGCTGTTTCTGGTATTTGTGAACGACATGACGGAAGGAATAGACTCCGAAGTGTCCCTGTTTGCAGATGATGTGAAGTTGATGAGAAGAATTCAGTAGGACGAGGACCAGGCAGAACTACAAAGGGATCTGGACAGGCTGCAAGCCTGGTCCAGCAATTGGCTCCTGGAGTTCAACCCCACCAAGTGCAAAGTCATGAAGATTGGGGAAGTGCAAAGAAGACCGCAGACGGAGTACAGCCTAGGGGGCCAGAGACTGCAAACCTCAATCAAGGAAAAATACCTTGGGGTGAGTATAACACCAGGTACATCTCCTGAGGCGCACATCAACCAAATAACTGCTGCAGCATATGGGCGCCTAGCAAACCTAAGAACAGCATTCCGACATCTTAATAAAGAATCGTTCAGGACCCTGTACACTGTGTACGTTAGGCCCATACTGGAGTATGCAGCACCTGTTTGGAACCCACACCTTGCCAAGCACGTGAAGAAGCTCGAGAAAATGCAAAGGTTTGCAACAAGACTAGTCCCGGAGCTAAGGGGTATGTCCTACGAGGAGAGGTTAAGGGAAATCGACCTGACGACACTGGAGGACAGGAGAGATAGGGGGGACATGATAACAACATATAAGATACTGAGAGGAATTGACAAAGTGGACAGAGACAGAATGTTCCAGAGATGGGACACAGCAACAAGGGGACACAGTTGGAAGTTGAAGACTCAGATGAATCACAGGGATGTTAGGAAGTATTTCTTCAGTCACAGAGTGGTCGGGAAGTGGAATAGTTTAGGAAGTGATGTAGTGGAGGCAGGCTCCATACATAGCTTTAAGAAGAGGTATGATAAAGCTCATGGCGCAGGGAGAGTGACCCAGTAGCGGCCAGTGAAGAGGCGGGGCCAGGAGCTGTGACTCGACCCCTGCAACCACAACTAGGTGAGTACAACTAGGTGAGTACATGACATAACGGAAGGGATAGACTCAGAAGTGTCCCTGTTTGCAGATGATGTGAAGTTAATGAGAAGAATTAAATCAGTCGAGGATCAGGTAGGACTACAAAGAGACCTGGACAGGCTACAAGGCTGGTCCAGTAACTGGCTCCTTGAATTTAACCCTGCCAAATGTAAAGTCATGAAGATCGGGGAAGGGCAAAGAAGACCGCAGACAGAGTATAGTCTAGGTGGCCAAAGACTGCAAACCTCACTCAAGGAAAAAGATCTTGGGGTGAGTATAATACCGAGCACATCTCCTGAGGCACACATCAATCAGATAACTGCTGCAGCATACGGGCGGCTGGCAAACCTAAGAATAGCGTTCCAATACCTCAATAAGGAATCGTTCAAGACTCTGTACACCATATACGTCAGGCCCATACTGGAGTATGCAGCACCAGTTTGGAACCCACACCTGGTCAAGCACGTCAAGAAATTAGAGAAAGTGCAAAGGTTTGCAACAAGACTAGTCCCAGAGCTAAGGGGATTGTCCTACGAAGAAAGGTTAAGGGAAATCGGCCTGACGACACTAGAGGACAGGAGGGTTAGGGGAAACATAATAACGACATACAAAATACTGCGAGGAATAGATAAGGTGGACAGAGACAAGATGTTCCAGAGAGGGGACACAGAAACAAGGGGTCACAATTGGAAGTTGAAAACTCCTATGAGTCAAAGGGATGTTAGGAAGTATTTCTTCAGTCATAGAGTTGTCAGGAAGTGGAATAGCCTAGAAAGCGACGTAGTGGAGGCAGGAACCATACATAGTTTTAAGACGAGGTTTGATAAAGCTCATGGAGCAGGGAGAGAGAGGACCTAGTAGCAATCAGTGGAGGCGGGGCCAGGAGCTATGACTCAACCCATGCAACCACACAGGAGAGTACAAATAGGTGAGTACACACACACACACACACACACACACACACTGCCCCGATGGCATGGTGGCTAGCGCTCTTGCTTCACGCACGGAGGGCCCGGGTTCAATTCCCGGCGGGGCCGAAACATTTCGAAGTGTTTCGTTACACACACACACATAAAACAGGCCTAGTGTCTAATCGACATGTGCCTAGGACAAAAAAATGGTAACTAACACACAAACACAAACACACTCGACCCCTGCAACCACAATTAGGTGAGTACACGCCAGCGCGAGATCAAGTGTCTGTCGAAAAGTGCCTTTGACAATAACTACTACTACTCGCACGCACGCACGCACGCACCCGCGCACACAAAAAACAAGAATTCTTTGACCAAATACTATGTTACAGTTCCTAAAGAAGTTCGTTACATAAACTACTCTTGTGGGTTTAGCACTTAGTTATGATTTTAATAAAGTTGCATTAAATATATGGGAGGCATCTTCCACAGTTTTTAAACAAGAATTTGTGAAAACAGAGGAGTATAATGTAGGTATCTAACACCAATAACACACTTTGGTCATCTGTCAGAATTCACTCTGAAACCAAGTCACAAAATATTGGCTGTGAATTTTAAGGGTCTCTTAATATCATGTTTATTTTACCTCTGTAATCTACCTTGTCCATAATTACTATCGCATTTGCTCTGCTTTCGTAATTCATGGTATAACTTAACAAATCTTTCAGGACAATTAGCAAATCTTTGAGGACAAAACAAATGCGATAGTAATTATGGACAAGGTAGATTATAGGGGGAAAATAATATAGTAGAAGATGGGGAAACTGACGTGCCCCTTCACCACGTGTGTACGAAACCTCGTGAACCTCTAATAAAGGTTCACTTGTTTTCTGGATTTTTGTAACCATCAGAGTTTCTCTCGGGTTCAACAAACTGAAATTTCTGCTGCCTGACTCCTGGTCTGTGAGACGACCCACAAAACATCGTAGATGACTGGGTTAAAAACATCTGCTTTAAATAATATGTTTATCTATTATTTGACGAGTTTCTTTGAAGATGTGATAAAATATAAGGGTAGATAACTTACTGTCAGTGTGTTGTGTTGAGGTGATGGAGGCAACGAGTGTCGTACTCACAAACAGCGTCAACACCCACATAATAACACTGAGTGACGGTCACTTGTCTACTGAGTGCCCGCCATCCTCACTCCCTTTATATATACCTACGCCGCCTTTGTGCTCGCAGCTTTTTGTTTGGTGGGGGTCGAGTGTTTCTTTCTGGCCCCACCTACTACCTTCATCGACAGACATTTCTGGTTCATTGCAGCTTCTATCTTATTTTATCGATTTTTAAAACTGCTAATTGAATTTGCTTCATCCATTTCCATATCCAGATTATTTCACACTGTTGTGAGAGAAGCCTGGCTGCAAGAGTAGTTTAGCTGAGGGGTTCGCATGAATTGTAATGTTTGTCATAGGGCTGCTCCCGCCATAGAGCTGTAAACGGTACTCCACTTGACACGAATGCTCACCGTAGTGTCATGATGCGCGTGGTCTGTTTTTTGTTGGGCTCCCAGGTAATAACCGAAGTGGATGGATAATGAGGGGAAAGACGCTTTTAGTGCAGTAATTTTGTCTCATATTGACTACTTTGGCCATAAATCGGTTTGTCCTTGGGAAATGGTAGGTTAGTGATTGTACGAATAAGCATTAAAAATATTGGGAAGGAACAGGCAGGTCTTTATTTCATCCCTGGAAAAGTTGCAGTGGATGTTCATGTATACGTGTATTTGATAGTGCCCTTGATAGTGCCCTTTGATTGGACGAAGCACAGTGATTGGCCAGTTGGTCCATGGACTACTGGATAAACATATAAAGTTTATACTGACTGGACATGTGCATTTAAGACTATTGTAATATTTCATATTACGTAAGGAGATTTAACACAAAAGGTATATAATAGCGGTATTGACAGATGTATAAACTAGACACATGCATGCAGCGTTTTGAAACTTTTGTTAATTAAGATAAGTTTCGCTCCTGGTGAAGGGAGAGTAAGGGGAGGAAGGATAGGTGAGGAGGATGGGAGGAAGAGAAGGAATTTGAGAAGGGAAGGAGGGAGATATGGAAGAAGGTATTGGAGGATTTTTTAGAAAAGTTAGATACCTCAGCAGCGTGCTGCTACACTATTCTATGCAATTGTTTAACAGTGGGAACAAAAGTTAACAATGTTACCCTGTCATCCATCACAGGATGGGGCTCATGCATTATACGTAGTGTTTAAATCTCTCAGCCTAAGCCTGGAGACTTCAGTAGGGCAATGAGGATTACTCTCTTAAGTATTCCGTTTAAGGGTCAGCAGCTACGTGAACATTAAAAGTTTCGTTTCAGCAGAATCGTAGTTACTGTTACTTGAGAATCGTAGTTACTGTTACTTGAGAATCGTCATCTCTCGGGATGACCTGTCACATACACACGAGAAATATAAATATTATGAAGATAGTGATTATTTACTCAGTTTTTATTTTAACACTCCGGCCGTCTCCCACCAAGGTAAGGTGACTCAAAAATGAGGAAATACGTTAACCGTCATTCACTCATTGTCTTGCCAGTGTTCGGACATCACAGTTCAAATGAACCTCTACAACACATCCTCCACCATCTTTCAGAGTGCAGGGACTGTACTTCCCACCTCTAGGACCCTACTCCGGCTAACCGGTTTCCCTGATTCCCCTCATAAATGTTACCTTTTTTCTCGTGCATGGTCATGAACTTTTACGTCGGTTTTATATAGTAAATTAACTATAACTGAGCCTACCCTAACCCAATAGCTTCAAACATTGTGACTTTTTTTTTCGTTGGGGTCCTTGCGTTATGTAATTACGTTATGTAATTACGTAGTGATGTTAACGACAGATCAACACAAGAATGAATATATCAGATCAAGAACAAATATTTTAACAATACAAGAAATGTTGAAAATGGTTGGGTATCTTTATTGGTGAAACGTTTCGCCTACACAGTACGCTTCTTCAGTCAGATACAGATGTAGGTGTAGTAGTGAAATGATGTAATCAGTCCATCAACCTTGGAGAAAAAGTACCTGAGGTGGTCAGTCCCTCAGCCTGGAAAAGAGTTCAGCAAAGTTTACTTCCCTAAGTGCCATACTAGCTATGGTTACTAACCTTCACATAATTTGCAACAAGTTATTTTGGACATTGGCTGTTTAGTAATTTTGTATACATGGTTGAGTTTCAGATTTACTCTGTCTGCTACTTTAAGTGTTTCTAGCCTTGTTCTTCATTATTGTGAATTATTCCAGCCACAGTATTGTGACCTTGTTCTTCATCCTGACCTACATACATCCTGTCTTGGACCCAGCTTCAGGATGAATCTTGCCTTATTTTGGGTAATTAGTAGTTTTTTTTTTTGTTAGAGCAGAGTACCATGAACAACAATAATAGTTTACATAAGGCTGTATAAGAGCTACAAGAATAGTCTACATGAGGTTGTATAAGAACTAGAAATGATAATAAAAAATATATATATAAGAGAAAACAACGAAGGGAAGGGGAAACTGGATTGCAGTATATATCTTTGAATACATGTATGTAGAAACATTGCATATATACACATGCTAGGAGAAGAGATGAGAATACGAATGCTACTATGAGTCTTCCTTTATAGTCATGACTTCCTGCAGGATGCGTAGGTTGGTACCATTGTACTGTGGAAGTAGAATATTTCTGCTGGCAGGATTGTTCTTGTGGGTCTTGGTATGCCACACGTATATCTGCAGGTAAATACCGTATTACTGAATGGATACAGACAGTCTTTTATATTTTCCCCTGAATTTAATATTTATCCACGTTCAAACTAAACAAATGAGCCACAACAACCAGCACAATTTTGTAACAAATGTAGATGAGGTCAGCACAGGTGGTATCGAAGCACTGTACCTGGGTGCAGTTGTCAGCCAAGAACTCTATCTGATCCGTGGTGATATTAAGGCTAGATAAGAAGCCCGTTTCCTCCAACCCGGCCGTGTATGGCATCTTAGCTTCAGGAACCTGCAGGTATAAGCACTTCTTTTACATTAAAGCAAAACATATTTCTATGCTCAATGGGAAAGCAAAAAATAGAAGAGCACTGCCGTTAGTCCAGCAGCCACTATTTCTAGGGTAAGTATAAGGCAGATGATAAAAAAAATGCTGGGAAGAGGTAATCTTGGCTAAGTAAGGATTTTGTCTGATTTTTGTGACTGAAGAATGAGTGCTGCCAAAAATGACTTTTATGCTCTCCTCTCCCTTCTTCCTCTTTCCTCACACTTGCAACGCCTTCCCTTCCTCCTATAATCTCTTACCCTAGCTACTCCAAAGGAGGTAAACTGATAAGACGTTTCTCTGTTATGGTGAACCCCTCCTCTTACTGGTTAGTAAATATGTAAAGGCAAAGCTCAAGTGCCTAAAGATTCTTAACAAATCTCGTAGATCAAATTGAACCGATATAAAAGGAGTATAAGTAGCAGAAATGTCAAGGTAAATATCACTAATACTGTCCTGCCTTACTATCTGTTACTTGACATAGGTGATGACACTACTGCTTCCACCTCTCATCACTCACTGTAAGGAGCAATGGAACAGACACTGCAAAGCCAGCCATGTCGACTGGGAATTTCCTTCCTGCAATCCAGCCATCATACCAGCCGATGAACCTGCCTTCCTTGAGCACTGGGGTGGACAACCCCGCCTCCGTCAAAAGCCCCACTGGGAACATTGACACCACCTTGGTGTAGCGCATCTGAAAACAAAAATGTTGACGTCGATGAAGACATTCTTAGGATTACCCGGTTAACACAACACAGGCAAGCAGCATGACTTATTTCCATTGTGGTTCTGTACTAGGATGTGACCCATAATAGTTGACTAATTCCTAGCTACGTATTTGCCTTGTGAATATAGTCAACATGTCTTAGGAGAATTGTTACTATCAACACAGGTGCTTTGAGCTGTGAGCAGTGCTGTACCACTGAGCTACTAATCACGTATAAATTTATGTAGTGGTTCTGATGTCACATACACTGTATGTAGGCATACATATGTATGTAGGAATATTATGATTTTTAATTATTTATCATAGGCTAAACCAGTAAAGTCAGTGGGACTTTCAGATTTAAGCAAGGAAAGACCCGGTTTATTTACATAATCCCGAGGATTAACATAACATTTACCTTTATAATTTTGGAAGAACTCAAGTTAAACGTGTTAAACAAGAACCAATTATGAATAATACGTGTTAGTTGAACGCTCATAGTATGCAAGCAGAGTACGTCTTAGCTGATGGTTGACAGTATGTTAGCAAAATATTGTATATTGCCATAATAAGAAAATCTTGTCTACAGTGATAGGAAGATAAACTAGCTAAGCAAGCGAACACTGCCACCACAAGCAAACAAGTCGACACCATTACCACAATCAAGTTGACACTAGCTCTAGTCAAGAGGAGGTTGGGGGATGAGTTCTCAGGAAATGATAGTAAGCCTCGTTGACACACCAGTGGAATGAATACGAGGTAGTAGCAAGTGCTAAAACCACTGGAATGTCAAAAAAAATTACGTGATGACTTCTTGAAAACGGACCACCACGACCATAGCACTGTTTTTGTAGCTGTAAATAGGCAATTACAAATAGGTTGAAGAGGCATTCACAGTTCATCAGATGGGAAACTAATACCCCAATTTCTCCAATAAAAATGGTAAATTGGGGCATACACAGCCCAAAGCCAAGTCAGACCTTCTTCAAAACAACTACCACATACAAAAGGACACTCCCACCACTACTTTCAAGTAGATACCAGCATACTTCCTCAAAAATCTGGATATCGTAGGTGTTATCGTCGTCTGCGAAGTAAAAGACTCCCTCAGTGGCGTGGGCTCGTATCCACTCCATCCCACCATTCCTGTTGGCCACGCCCTTGGGCCTTGCTAGCTCTTTCTCAAACTTCTGTGGCATGGGTGCTGAGGGAGGATGCAGAAGTGAGGGTACATATAAGGAGATGTACATAAAGTAGTCCCCTCAAGGGAGGTTCCTTGACACTGGTGAGGGGCTCTTGATCTAGAGAATTAGATCTATGCTCCGGTTCCCTGAATTGAGCCTGAATACCTTCCACATCTCCCCCCACAGGCACTGTATAATCCTACGGGTTTAGCACTTCCCCCTTGATTATAATGTACATAAAGTAGAAGTATTCTCCAATAGGTAGAGGTAGGTGGGGGAACACTTCCTCAGCAGGTAGAACTATACTTACTGAGCAGGTAAGTGTAGGGAAGGTGGACTCTTTTGAGAAGGTGGATCACCTGGGGATTGGTTGTGTTGGTATCGTCAGCGACGATCCAGTGAATGTTGGGTACGCTTACCAGGGTCTGGGCCAGCCTCGTCAGCTCGGGTATCTGCGGGGAAAGACAAGTCAGCCAGGTAGACAACCAGTTAGTCAGCCAGCTAGCTCGTCTGTCAACCAGTCAGCCAGGTAAATCAACCAAGTAGTCAGCTAGCTCGCCTGTCATCCAGACAACCAAGTAGTCAGCTAGCTCGCCTGTCATCCAGACACCCAAGTAGTCAGCTAGCTCGCCTGTCATCCAGACACCCAAGTAGTCAGCTAGCTCGCCTGTCATTCAGACAACCAAGTAGTCAGCTAGCTCGCCTGTCATCCAGACACCCAAGTAGTCAGCTAGCTCGCCTGTCATCCAGACACCCAAGTAGTCAGCTAAGCCAGCCTGTCATCCAGACACCCAAGTAGTCAGCTAGCTCGCCTGTCATCCAGACAACCAAGTAGTCAGCTAGCTCGCCTGTCATCCAGACACCCAAGTAGTCAGCTAGCTCGCCTGTCATCCAGACACCCAAGTAGTCGGCTAGCTCGCCTGTCATCCAGACACCCAAGTAGTCAGCTAGCTCGCCTGTCATCCAGACAACCAAGTAGTCAGCTAGCTCGCCTGTCATCCAGACACCCAAGTAGTCGGCTAGCTCGCCTGTCATCCAGACAACCAAGTAGTCAGCTAGCTCGCCTGTCATCCAGACACCCAAGTAGTCCGCTAGCTCGCCTGTCATCCAGACAACCAAGTAGTCAGCTAGCTCGCCTGTCATCCAGACAACCAAGTAGTCAGCTAGCTCGCCTGTCATCCAGACAACCAGATAGTCAGCCTGCACGTCTTCATGCAGTGCTGCAGGTGTAAATTCGTGTAAAAACAAATATACTCTTTATTTACTTTTCCCGATTAGAGTCAACATGGTTTTTCAAAATATATTTACATTTAGCGTGTAGCATTAGAGAAGCTTGTTGAAACGACCAGCTGCAGCCTCTACTCCACTCCCGGTGTGTTTGTACACACTCCCGGTGTGTCTGTACACACTCCCAGTTGTCAGTCCTCAGCAGACTAACTGTAGTCATTAAAAAAATCACACTATTCTCAAGGGAACAAAGTGCAGAAACAAGATAGGTGACGTTGGCAAGAATGTTATCAGTCGTTGTTGGTACAATACTTGGTACAAGATTTGTGCAACGGGAAGCAGGTTTGCAGTGGGTAAACGTGTGTATATTTCTCACCTGTTCCAGCCTCTTGTAGGTGGGGGTGACGATGTAGATGGTGGGAAGGTTGTTGGGACGCTTCTTGAGCCGAAGCACCGCATCCAGTGACTGATTCAGTCGACCTTTGATGAGGTAAAACAATTAGCACACAGTTTGGTGCAGTGTGATGCCATACACTTTACACAGTTGAAGTATAAAATAGCCTACCCCGTGGCAGATGTTGCAAATGTATGGAATGTATGTACATCTCCTTATGTGTACCCTCACTTTTGCATCCTCCCTCAGCACCCATGCCACAGAAGTTTGAGAAAGCGCTACTAAAAAGCGCTACTAAAAAGTTAGTTTTTACTCAAATTGAGGCCAAGTTGGGAGTATGTAAAAGGAAGGACTAATTACCAGTGATAGAACTTAGGGATGCGTGTTGTCACTATGTTTATTTCACATTTTTATAGACGAGGTGAATGCTATGGTGTTGAGAAGATGTGTGGGAATAAAAGATGTCGGATCTGAAGCATCGAGTTTCAGAGGCTGTAGCATCCAGCAGGCTTATCAGAGTGTTAGATAGGAGTGAATGGAAACTGATTTTTAATGGACGTGCTGTCGGAGTATGAGCAAGGCAGCATTTATGAAGGGATTCAGGGAAACCGGCGAGCCGGACTTGGGTCCTGGAAGTTTGAAGGGCAGTGCCTGCACTCTGAAGGAGGGGTGGGGATATTAGTCGGAGGATAATCTGAATTGTGATGTCAACATACTTCTAGCAAGAAAACAATTGAATGAATCATGGCGAGTTGTTTTCTTTGGGTAGCCATGAATTGGCGGGAGACTACCGTTGACATACTTATGTACGTACCTGTGTGGCGTATATGTATACAAAGAGAAACTGGGTGAAATTCGAACCTATGCCTCTGTGTATGCGAATCCAACACTAGTACTGGGTCATGTTAGTTACAGTAGGAAGACTGACAACGTGTCTTATACAGGTGGTATCTATGAGCGTTACTATTTTCCCCCTTGAGGGGGCGAATGCTCAGGAATATTGATTAGACATGTTAAGGGTCACCAGAGGTGCACATGTAAAGGGTAGGTAGATCAGACAATCGTGAAGCAGCGTACAGTATATCAGTTCAGCTGTCATATGTAGAAAACTTTTTTCATGTTACTATTTTTTTTAATCGGGGGGAAAACTCCCTGTACACACTAGTACTCCCTGTACACTAGTGTATACACTAGTACACTTGTGTACACACTAGTGTGTACACAAGTGCACACACTAGTGCTAACTTTGGCAGGAAACGATAACATGGTATATCCTTCTCATTTCGTGATAACCAGAGGAGTTATCTGTTTTTTAAATTACAGAAGTTTAAAGATAACAGATTAGTTTGACACCTGCGGTAGATTTGATTACGGTCTATTCCAGTAAATTTCTTAAATTCTTCCTTACATTTGCACACGACTCTGCTTAATATTTGTACAGGAATGGTCAATTTTTTATGATACCACGCATCCCTGAAACCTATGTTATCCCACACCTCGATCTACCTACCTGGAGGGTATTCCAGGGGATATTCCTAAAGTCAGTGCCGGATCAGCCGGACTGTGCTTCGTAGACTGTTACTGCTGGCCGCACGTAGTCCAACGTACGAACCACAGCCCGGCTAATCCTGCACTGACTTTTGGAATCTGTTCAGCTCCCTCTTGAAGGCAACCAGGGGTCTATTGGTAATTCGCCTTATGCCTGATGGGAGGCTGTTGAACAGCTTGGGCCCCGGACACTTACTGTGTTTTCTCTTAATGTACTAATGACGCCCCTACTTTTCATTGGGAGTATGTTGCACCGCCTGCCCAGTCTTGCTTTCGTAGGGAGTGATTTGTGTGTGCAGATTAGGGACCAGTTCCTCTAGGATTTTCCAGGTGTAGATTATGAGGCATCTCTCTCGCCTGCGCTCCAGTGAGTCTTATTGGGACTTTAGTAGCTCACTCATTCCTTTGCTATCATCCGTGTAGGTCCCATCTCATCTAAGCAGGGGTCCAATATTGCATGTTGTTTTGGCCTTAGATTTGGCATAAGAAAAGATTTTTTTTCCAATTTCGCTTCCAAGCTTTCCCAGTAGTTAAGGTGTTTGACGGAACTTATACGTGCAGTAAAGATCTCTACATTCTCTAGATCTGCGATTTCACCTGCATTGAATGGAGATGTTAATGTACAGCAGTATTCCAGTAATTTAAAAAGGATCGTCATTGGCTTGGCATCTCATTGTTTTGAATGTTCTCATTATCCATCCTATCATTTTCCTCGCAGATGTGATAGTGGCATTGTTGTGATCCTTGAAGGTGAGATCCTCAGACATAACCACTCCCAGGTCCTTCACATTACTTTTCCGTTCTGTTATGTGATTAGAATTGTAGTATACTCAGTTCTAGCTATTATTTCCTCCAGTTTTCCATAACGGAGTAGTTGGGATTTGTTTTCATTGACCATCATATTGTTTTCCGTTGCTCATTGGAAAACTTAGTTTATATCTTCTTGTAGATTTACCGTGTCCTCAATGGATGACAGTTTTATGCAGATCCTAGTATTGTCTGCAAAGGATGACACTGTGCTATGGTTTACATCTCTGTGTGATAAGAGGATGATGAACAGGATGGGTAACCTATACTATCCCGTATCTCGGAAACTTGTGGTACCCCACACATCTGTAACCTACGCTACTCCATGGCTCTGTAATCAATGCTACCCCACACCTCTGTAACCTATGCTACCCCACACCTCTGTAACCTATGCTACCCCACACCTCTGTAACCTATGCTACCCCACACCTCTGTAACCTATGCTACCCCACACCTCTGTAACCTATGCTGCCCCACACCTCTGTAACATATGCTACCCCCACCTCTAACATATGCTACCCCCACACCTCTGTAACCTGTGCTGCCCCGACACCTCTGTAACCTATGCTACCCCACTATGCAGTGTTAAAAACTCTTAGACATCTTCAGCGTTTTGTGAATCTCTCCTATTTATTCTGACGAACCTATAGATAAGAATTTCCTTACCTTCCAGTCTGTCAAGCTTCTTTAATATTTCGTTTATTGGGATGGAGGAGTCCTGGTGTTGACGGACTCCTTGTGGACTACCGAAGATGTTTAGTGTAATGAGAGCCATCATCATCCCAGGAAGTACGACAATCATTATTCTTCGCCTGGTAGAGTCGAAAAACAACGTGTAGGAGGCCATGAGGAGAGGAGCAGGATAATTAATTGTGCGGTGAAAGACAGGAAAATAAGAAAGGCTTTTTATTTAAGGTACTTTTAACTACTTTTTTTTCCTTGGCATAGGCTGAATTCTTGTATACAACACTCGCTATGACTGATGGAAGATGTCTTGTGGCATGTCCTATAACTAGGGTTTCTGGAAAGTGATTTATGTACTTCAGGAATATCAATGATGCCAAGTGCCATATGAGACTATGGCTAATGTCACCTGCCTTATGAATATCGATCAGCGAATGATACAATATGGCTAATGAAATACAAAATTTTAAATGATTCAAGATGAACCAGCTATAATTTGAAGGTATACCTTCTCTCACTTCCTTCCCTACCTACCTGAACATGATTGAAACAATTTTCATAAACGAAACTAGCTTAAAATTGTCTCTTGGATTTTGCAGAATCTTCGACAGTCTATTTAACTGGAGCTAATATATATCTGACTGGGTTAGATTGGAATTCCTTCTACTTAGTTAACCAATAGAATTTTCTCTTAAGATTAACTCGAAGTATGTACAATTGTATGCCGAGTTTTTAATAATGGCGCAATTTGTCACGCTTATCCTGGTATGTATGACTGGTTAGGTTTTCAAGAACTTGGATGTGGAATAAGATGGGAATAGTGATTGAAGGAAACAGGGTGTAAATGTGCCAAACTGCAGTAAAAATAGATATACATATATATATATATATATATATATATATATATATATATATATATATATATATATATATATATATATATATATATATATATATATATATATAAAGAGAAGCCTCGCCACAGCCCGTTGCCCAGCTCAACGGGAACCCCAAGTGCAGAGGTCTGATGGAAGTCAAAAGCGTCCTGATGGAGCCACCATGCTACCCTGGAAGGATGGTAAGCAGATTGCTTGGGACTACACCTGTGCTGCCACATTGGCAGACACCTACCTGCCACACTCCTTAGCCGAAGGGGGTGGAGCTGCCAGCCACAGGGAGATCCAGAAGACCCGCAAATATGAAGACCTTCCCTCTTGCTATAACTTCATCCCAATAGGGTCGGAGACCCATGGAGCATGGGGCAAGTGTGCTCTAAAGTTTCTCAAGGAGCTGGGTGGAAAACTCATCATAGAAACCAAGGACCACAGGGCGACCAGCTTCCTCTTTCAGAGACTCAGTGTTGCGATCCAGAGGGGAAATACCTGCAGTATTCTGGGCACGCGGCCCACTGCCGGGGAGTTGGACGAAGTATTTGACATGTAGCTCTGAGTTGTTATCTATGTTGTTTTACTCCCCATTGTATTTTGTCTTGAAATAAAGTTTGTAAAAAAAAAAAAAAAAAAAGATGGGGTGGTAGGGGAAGTGGAATATTCAAATGGCTTCAGAAAGAAATCTAAATATTCTTCCTTGAAGTCTTTTTATCCACTTCTCCGAGGCAATGGGTCCCACAATTGACACCAGAGGTGGACCCCATCCTATATATATATATATATATATATATATATATCGTAATAAAAAGAGAATGATATAGAAAATGACTTACATATTTAGGGAGCGGTGTGAGCGCACTGACACCAGCAGCAACTACAGTAATACTGGTGATGGAACTAGCACTCTTGTGTCTTTATCAGCCCACCTCCCTCAGCCTGCCTACCTCCCTCCCTCGTCAGCCATCGCCCTCTGCCAGAATTCTTCCCTTCCCCAACCAGTCCATAAGGGCTTACCGTTTTTTTTTAAAGCTCTACCCTCATACACGCACCAAACGACCTCTCTACCCCCCCTTCCTCCACCACCCACTCACATGACTAGAAAATGTTTGACAAACTAACCTAAACAAGAGAAGAAAAGGACCTTGGAGTAATCATAAGCAAGATGGAAAGTATTAAACAATGCTTATATACGAGCTGTGAAGGTAATACATTAAGTTTCGTAGTTACATAAACATCTATGCTGGAGAGGGTACAGTGAAGAGCAACCAAGCTCGTACCATCACTAAGAAACAATGGAAATAAGTCACTCTGACTTTTTTGGGTTATCCTAGGTTCTCTACACATGCTGCTATGTATGATAATGTATGTATAAATGTATTTGTGTATACCAGACTAAACTTACTAAGAAAGACTAAGCATTCAACCTTTCGCAACAGACTAAATATTATTCAAACCTTTAAGAGAATAAGTGGTTTTGACAGACAGGAACGTATGTGATTTTTTTTTCAGAGTTATAGTAGAATGAAACAAACTATCTACTGAAGGTGTAAGCACGATAACGATAGTAATTTAAAAACCAGCTGGACGATCACTTAGCAAGTATATACTATATGTATATTACGTTTGGGCAAATTTAAATAAGCTTATTTGTGATATTTGTTCAGTAACTGCATAAGGACGATCAGTTGACAATGAGTCAACTAAGGTAATAGAGGTGGTAGAAGTAGATTGTTGTGTCTTGAATAGCAGTGTTTAATTTGCTGAGGCTCAGTATTTGGCTATCTGGGGGCACAGGCAGAGAATGCTGCAAGGTATAAAAAAAAAAATCTCAGTTTTAAAATTGAAATGAGAAAGTTTACTCAAAAGATGTAGTATCTCATGGACAGTCCACTGAGATATGTTCAACTGTCAGTGGCACATGGCAGCAGTGGCACATAGTATTGTACCAATCGTCTAGTCTAAGACGAAGGAAGAAGTGGCTAGGAAAATGGAGAGGCAGTAATTCCCCCCCCCCACCCCACCACACAACCTGACAGGCTTCTGTCACTCTATTATTGCACCCCGAGGGTCTTAAGTAAGACTCCTCGGGGTGCAATAATTGTGACGCTACAGTTAAGGCGACTAGTTCTATAAAGGTATCAGTATGAGTAACAGGTTGTGTGATTGGGGGGAGGAGGGGAGGGGAGGACTTACCGCCTCTCCATTTTCCCTCCCTTGCTCCAATTTCCCTAGCCACATGAGCTTCGTCTAGACTCTTGATCCAAGGTCACTGAGCAAAAAAACTGAAGTAGTTCGTGGTCCAGGTAAGTGGATCTCTCCTTTCCCTCCAACTCAACTCCCCTTGCATCCCAATAGTAGTGGCTGCTGGAGGCGATGGTGGCAGGCAGATCGACTGGGGCAATGGCAGTGGGCGGCAGCGGGTGGAGGGATTTTCATGAGTTGCCGGTCTGACTTCATCGCCCGAATTATGCCGAAGGTACTAAACTGTAGGACTTGAAACCCCACTCAGGGTGCTTTTGATTAATTGAGAAAGTTGCACATTTGGTTGACAAGCTTTGAAGTGTGTGTGTAAAAGGAAGTTGAAAGTGAACTCGCTTTAACTGCTTTTCATTTTTCTAAGAGCCTTAGGTTAAATGTATGAAAGATTGAATGTAAAGGAGAATGAAGAAGTAAATGTTGAAAGTATGTCGGTCGATGCAAAATTGGGAATGTATAAATAACAAAAAAGGCACAATACCGTGACTGGAACAATACACACACAACCCGCACATATAAAGAGGAGCTTACGACGACGTTTCGGCCCGACTTGGACCATTTACAAAGTCACACTAACACACAGAGACAGAGGAAGGGTATTTATAGGCAGGCAGACAGGGAGGGTACAAGAGAGTGGGAAATGTAGGAGTAGTGGTAGTAGTGGTAGTAGTAAAGGTAGTAGTAAAGGTAGTAGAGTAGACAGTCAATGGGAAGGAGCACTGCTATGAGGCTAGCGGCCGCAGGGGTACGAGAGGAAGAAAAGCGAAAAATGAAGGAAAATACAAGGCAAAAGAAAGAACAGAAGAAAGGAAAACCCAAGGAGAAAAAAGGAGAAGGGGGAAGATAAGACAGGGAAGGAATCAGGTTAAGTCACGGGTGTTCTTAGACATCAAACTTACCTTTCGCCAAACTAACACTCTTCGCACTAATCTAGTTCATACCTCCCCTACCTCCACAGATTCTCCTGGTGTCTACTCTATTTCTTGCTCCTCCTGTCCTCTTCAGTACTTCGGAGAAACTGGCCGATCTCTTTCTGACAGACTCAGGGAGCACAAAAATAGTGTTAGGCTTGCCGACACTAATAATGCTCTTTTCTGTCATGTCAGAGATCACAGTCATCCCATTGATTGGTCTTCTGCTAAAACTGTCTACCCTACGTCTAACTTTCATAGTCGCCGCCTGGTTGAATCCTCCCTTATACACAACTTTCCCTGTATGAATCTTAGCCCTGGCTTTGTCTCTGTTGATGCTTTCCTCTCTCATTACATTGTTAAATGCTCTAAACTTCAGAACACCCGTGACTTAACCTGATTCCTTCCCTGTCTTATCTTCCCCCTTCTCCTTTTTTCTCCTTGGGTTTTCCTTTCTTTCTGTTCTTTCTTTTGCCTTGTATTTTCCTTCATTTTTTCGCTTTTCTTCCCTCTCGTACCCCCCTTGCGGGCCGCTAGCCTCATAGCAGTGCTCCTTCCCATTGACTGTCTACTCTACTACCTCTACTACCTTTACTACTACCACTACTCCTACATTTCCCCACTCTCTTGTACCCTCCCCTGTCTGCCTGCCTATAAATACCCTTCCTCTGTCTCTGTGTGTTAGTGTGACTTTGTAAATGGTCCAAGTCGGGCCGAAACGTCGTCGTAAGCTCCTCTCTTTTATATGTGCGGGTTGTGTGTGTATTGGGAATGTATCCTAGTAGTATCAACTCTTCATCTAATTGGAGCTTTCCTCCCCCTTCCATAGATAGAACCTGAGTGGCTATCATTGTCCAGGGGTTATATGACCCTACGGGTTTAACGCTTCTGACACACCAATAATAGTGGGGAAGGTAAATTTTAGTGCGCTGAAATACCGGTATGTATTTTTTTATATAAGTTGTGATCTAGTCAAATATTTTGTGCATTTGTGAGATTATATATATTATTGACCCTTGTGGGTTTAGAGCTTAGTTATACATAATTTTTCTTTCCTTGGTACAGTCTACCAAAACCTAGATAATGTTTGAGGATGATACTCTCGCACATTAATTCTTAAATCACCTTATTTAGTAGTAGTAGCAGTGAACTAGCAGGAACCTGTAACCGTAGTGCAAACTATATCGGGTTAAGCGCTTGATTATATTCTTATGAAATTTATTACTAGATCTATAATTAATACTTTTAATATTTTTTTATAAAGTATTGGTAATAGTCTAAATTGATTAGAAATGGAATATAGTATATCCCAGATGTGGCCAAGTTCCAATTCGCGAGCCGCATAAGACTCGTGCTAGAGATGGTATCCCTGTTTACTATGTTCCCACGCCAGTAATCTAGAGATATTCATCTGGCAATTTTCTTAATGTTTCCTAACATAAGTCTTTGTAAATTGCAGTTCGTAACTCATGAAGGTTTGGCCACCCCTGATGTCCTCTTACAATTAGGGACAATTTTGGAGAGGAGGAAGAACAGTAAAGTGGCTGAGACAACTGAAGGAGGGTGATGAAATCATAACTTCTATAATGCTGCCACAAGAATGTTAATATGAATCCTGGAGTTTTACGACTCACTCGCCACGAGTTCAATCCCCGCCCGTGGTATGATTTGCAATCGTGTCATTACGATTTCGTGAGTTACATACTGTACATCAAATCAGCAAAAATCTGCATTTTTTTTTCAGTGTCAGAATCTTGTAATTGCATATTGAAAACAATTATCATAGAAGCGCTTAACCCATAAGGCTCATGCAGCTCCTTTAAAAAGGGTGCCTTGATGCTGATGGACACCTCCAATGTTTTGGATTTACCATCTTCCTTGGATCAAACCTTCAGTTTCCCATGCCCTATATATCTTCATGGGCTTTTCCTTGTAAGAAATATAGCATGCTGACCTACTGTAACCATGTCTTTGGAAATAATTATTATATACTTTTCAGATGGTTTGAAGAGCAGTGATATAGTAGGCACTGTGGTAAGTATTGCTGGATATTCTTACTGTGGCATACAATAAAACTTACTTTTATTGCATGCCATGTGTGTAGTTTTGCAAGAGGGGTATTTGCCTGTTTTTATAGGTACCTATGGGTAAGAAAAGATTTCTGGGCAATTCTTATGTAGATATGACTGGCGTGAGGAAAATTGCTGTGGACTCCATTTAATTTTATGAAGAGTTTTAAGGATTTGATTTTTTTTTTATATTGGACAAAGTGCTGAATGGTCACTGGGTCTGTTTACCTGGAGAGTGTTCCAGGGGTCAACGCCCCCGCGGCCCGGTCTTTGACCAGGCCTCATGGTGGATCTGAGCCTGATCAACCAGGCTGTTACTGCTGGCTGGTCAGGTACCGACTTTAGGTGCCTGTCCAGTGCCTGCTTAAAGACGGCCAGGGGTCTATTGGTAATCTCCCTTATGTAAGCAGGGAGGCAGTTGAACAGTTCTTCAATTTTTACAGATAGCTGAAAATGGGACGATTTTAATGCTCTTAACCGCTGTAAGACCCTTGTAGGTTTAGTGCTTCTTTTTTATTATAATTTCAAAGAATTGGAAAGCATGTATGCTTTCACTGTATAAGAGACAAGAGGACAAGAGTAAGAATTATAAGAGGATAACCATGGTGAGTACATGGTAAAATTATTCCTGAAAAAGAGTTAGGGCTAAGAAATTATTGCAGAGGAACAAGGAGGGTTTAGGAAAGGTAGGGCATACGTAGATCTAGTGTTTAAAACATGTAAATACTTAGATAAGGATAAACTGAGGCATATATGAATTTAGAAAGGGCAGATGTTGCAAATTAATGGAATAGGTAGTACGCTAATAAAAGCAGTAGATTTTTTTTTTTGAGTGAGACTCAGATTCGGGGCATGTGGGAGAAAGGGGGGTTCAGTTTTCCAATAAAAATAAGCGCTAGGGTGTTCGGGAGGAGTGTGGGATTGAAAGGTAATGAATCTGATGTAGGAATTGCCACAGTTGTTCTTTACCAAATGACACTTTTTTGGGAAGATTCTGAAGGGAAACTAAAAAGGTTGGTAGATGAAGGTCAAAAATGGTTATAATAACCATTTATTTTTAAGGGGGTTGACATATAAGCCAGCGGAAGGCTGTCTTAAAAGCTCCAGTGGCGGGTCATATGACCCGCGTCTACCTGGAGTCTACCTGGAGAGAATTCCAGGGGTCAACGCCCCCGCGTGCCAAAATTAGCGGTGTAAGGCATAGGCTTTAATCATTGTAGAGAGGATTCAAGAGGCAGTGAAACTGTCATTTTTGGGAGCAATGTGTGGTGTGATGCAAATAATTTGGAGCTATAATTCAAAGGGTTGAGGTTTGGCTATTTAGAAAGGATGGCGCAAAATAGAATGATCAAGAGGATGTATAAATCTGTGGTGGTATGGGTCATCCTAAGAAGCGTAGGAGTGCTAGGGGCATGTACGTCTTGCAGGTTTGTGTAGTACGTAGATATACATGATTTTTATAGGTTGATATGCTATGGGATTCAGGTGAATTGGTTAGCCAAACTTGATTTCCCGGAAGTGGGAGGTACAGGGCCTGCACTCGAAAGAAGGGATGAGGATGGAGTTCGGGGGATTAATTTTGATTTCTGCTCACTTTTAGCAAGACCATTATTTTGTCTTGCTAACTTGTTTCCTGTTTTTGGTCGCCATATCTTATTGGGAACGACGCTCGACCTATCGGTATAGGAGGCTATACAGCGCTTGGGAAATGATGTAATCAGGTTACAGTTGAGGAAGAGGGAATTCGGCTCCAATTTCTTGGATAAAGAGCTCGTTAATCCTTTAAAGGAGGACTTACCATAGGTTAATGGATCTTTATGTAATAAGGTAGAGCTGGTTTAGTCCTTTTGGATGAAACCATAATGTTCCCATAAATGACCGACATAGAATAAACTTAGATAATTCATTGTATGGGTGAATTGATGTTGAAGGGATCTTCATCCAAGGAATTGAAGCTACCCTTCCCTAGTTTCAAACCCAGTAGCCTTTCATGACCCTTAATTAGTGCTGTCAAAAAAAATGTAGATGTTCCTTTTAAGGGAGGTTTGACGACATTGAGAGGATTTTGATCCAATTCAACAGGTCCTCTCTTTCCTTGGATCGAATTGATTGCTTTCCATTGCCTAGGTGCTGTAGGAACCCCTACAAGTGTAGTCCTTCCAGATATGACTCGTAGACATTTTGCCTCGATTGTAGCGTTTGATTCCCCATACAGATATCTTTATTAACCAAACTGCATTCTATAAAGAATAATCCTTATAAAAATAATTCCCATTATTGTGGATTTTTTTTTAATTTTCCTATATTCAGCATGTGTAAATATGAATAATATAATGTATTAAAATGTGATGCCGATTTGACCCTTTCAAGAAATTGTGTGAAGGAAGGTGTGCAGCGGCCATGGAGTGATACGGGGGTGGAGGACGCCATAATGAATTAAGGTGTGAGCACTGGTCTGTTAATAGTGAAATTTAATCCCACGTCATTGAAGCCATAATTGGGTGTTTTGGCCCAAATTTGTAATAGGAACCAATGTTAATGTACCCTGCTGAAGAATTGGGACAGGAATTTTGCGGGACCTCCAGAATTGCGTGTGGATGGTGAAAAATAAGGAGACTACACCACTCACACAGGGAAGTATGCCATTGTCCTTTCATTTAGCTTTCTCGCTGGCCAGTGTAAGTTTCTATTTGTTAGGTAGGCGTTGTCGTGTGATCCAACTACAATATTATTCTTGATTCGCTGGTACTCTCCCAGCCCCGATTTTTTCCAGATGGTGACCTTGGCTCCTTGTCGTGGGACTACAGTAATTAAATGGTAAGTGGTAATACAAATTTCTTTTCTAATAGTATTATTGTATTATATGTAATGTACAATATGTGGACCCCCGAGTTACGAGCACCTCGGAAATCGTACAACTATGTAAGTATAATATTGTAAGTGCTTTTGTAAGTGTATTTTTGGGGGTCTGAAATGGACTAACCTACTTGACATTATTCCTTAAGGGAGAAAAGTTTTGCATTTGAACAGGCTTCTGGAATAAATTATGCTCGTTACTCGGGGGTCCACTCCTCTTCAAGGGGGGCTCCTTGCTGTGGTGAAGAGGCTCTTGGTCTGAGGAATTGGACCTTTTGGTCTTCTTCCTCAGACCGAACCTAATTACCCCCCAATCCCCCCTCCCTTTTCCCATTTTCCCCATCCTCCCTTTTTCCCTTTCCTCCTCTTCCTCCTCATCCCTCCCTTATTTCCTTCCCATTTTTAACCTGGGAGCTTCCCTCCACAGGCATTCTAGTTCCTAGGTAGGGGAAGGGTATCGTGGTCCATCCCATTCCGTTGAGGTCCTTGGTGGTGGTGTAGTTTGCCGTGGAATCTGGATCGCCTGGGGATGTCCCGTTCCCTCTCCGGTCTCCCGGGAGTGGCCTTGGGTATCTTTCGGGCAACGGGTGTATCTCTGGAGGCCACCTTTCGGATTCGGGGTGGTGGCCGAAGGCGGTATGCTGTGGCGGATATCCGGCCGCCCTCTCTTTGTCCGCCGAGGTGGCTCGGTGGATGTGAGGTTGCTATCCCGGATTGCTGGTTTACTGGCATGAAGGGTAGGGTATGGCACGGGTTCCATGCAGCATCTGCACTACTTGCGGTGTTGAGGTCCTCTTGGGCACGGAGGGGGATTTACGCCCCTTCCATTCCTCCTAGGAGCTATTCCTCCACGTTCCCCCCTTTTTTTATTCTTTTTTTTTATTTTTATTTTATTTTCTTCTTTTTTTTTCTTAAAAATAAAAAGAAAGAAGTAACCTAACCATGGCTGACCCAATCCATGAACCCAATACCCCCGGGCCCCTTCTTGATACCGCACCTAGTTCTGACCCTACCTCATTCCCGGACAACTTTTCGGACAACTCTAATACCCCTGTACCTCTTGCTGGTGCCTGCTCGTCACCTGCTTCAGGTACTGGGGTTCCGACCGGCCCTTTTGACGTATCTGACCTTCGCTCTTCTCTGACCTTGATTCCGGCTTCTCCCTCGACGGTGCGGCAATTTCGAATCGCTCGCCCGTCTCCATCGGACCACCCCGGTCCCACATCCAACGACCA